>CABFVX010000128.1:38836-66078 GCA_902151425.1 Timema shepardi | reverse complement strand
ATATATATATATATATATATATATGTGTGTGTGTGTGTGTTTGCGTGTGTGGAGTGAGAAAGAGAGAGATATGTCTTATATATATTATTTTTAAAATTGTTAACTTAATACTTGATCAGTAAAATGTTTTACTATCCAGATTAGATACTATTTTCCTAGTAACCTTAGCATTTAATCTTGGATTAAAGAGAAATAATTTGGTCTTTACTGGGTATTTAAACATAACCTTCACAGGGGACTCTTTGGTAACAGTGAACCAATTGCGAAAAGTACCTTATTCAACCTCCTAATTATTGAAAGTGATTTGTCAGCAGAAAGTAACATCCTTACTTTAAACTTTTTCATTTTATTCTTTGAATTGAAAATTGACACCAGGACATGTGAATCACACCCAAGAATGTTGGCTTTGTACGCCATTGCTCTAACCACTGAGCAATACAGGGGTCATTCTTCACTCATATTTTAAGGCAGAGTTTGTGATATACGTGCGGAATTTGTCAGCTACATATGAGTGATCAATTAAGATCACGAGCTCTCAGATAATGCAGCTATCTTCGACTTGGAAGGGCTTCATGCTGCCAATAGTACACTGACTAGTATTTGAATGCACATATCATTATGGATTGAATAGTCAAGCTATTATATTGGTATGTTATGTAATCTATGAACCCTCTACACCATATTCCAACAGGCTAACAGAACGTATGGATGGTTCAACAAATGATGACGCTATGGATTTAATAACCATGCTACTATATTTTTGTTAGTCGCATAACTAACAAATATAATAACTTGGCTATTTATTCCATAACTTTTTATTTGTTGAACCATACGCTTTGCCAGCCTGTTGGAATTTGGTGCACAGGCTGGGGAATACATTGTTTCAATATTATATAACTCTTATAAGTTTAGTATATCAGCAAACTGGAAAGGAGGACCATTATCCATTACTAGGATCTCAGGTGTGCCAAAATGGCTAAAACAATCGTTCAACTTAGCGATTACATCTGAGACCTTAGTGGTACACATTACCCATGCTTCCACCCATTTACTATGTTTGTCCACTAAGAATAATATTTTATTATCTTGAAACTCTAAAAATAAGCATGAAGACAGTGCCCAAGGTACAGTGAACATAAATGACTCCAATTTTATTTTATTCATTGTTTCTAGTAAATTGACAAGTGAGACTAGAAGATGGTAATCTTGTTTCTCTATTATGGCCTTTTTCTATCCAATAAACGTTGGAACGGCTTAAAAGTTTGCTCCTTACTACCCATGGATGATCCCGATGAAGTAGACCCAGCACCATATTTTGCAAGCTTATAGGGATAACAACCCTACGCCCTACAATAAATACCCTCATCCTAAGTCCATCCATCCAAGTGGTAATATTTTTTAACTGACGTATTATTGATTTTATTTGGCCACTTCCTTCTCAAGTATTGCAAGACCAATAGTAAAAAAGGGTCCTCTGTTGTACTCCATCGCTGTAAACATACAGGAACCTTCTGGATCGAGCTAAAGACATACTTGAGAGATTGGTGTGGGTGATCAACGAAAACTTGTTCCTCCACAGCATTCTGTAAAATTTCTTCACCCCATATATTGCTGGACCCTCCCTATTTGGTTATATTTTTTTGTTGGTGTAGAAAGAGTTAATGCCGCGCTACACAATTCATTTTGTGGATAGTTACAACACAATTCACCTGAGTTGCAAGTTAATACTAATGGTCATTTAGGGTTAAACATCGGCAGCTGAACTCTTGCAAAAAGTTGTATACTGTTTGAAAAGACTTCCTTGGAACTATTGGACCATTTCCATGAAACATCCAACCTTGTAAGACCATACAAGGGTTGTAACAAGTCTGCTGACATCCTTAAAAACTTAGGGTAGTAGTTAGTTAATGCCAAATACACCTTTGAGTTACATCATCTGGGACTGGAGCCCATATTATTGTCTCGATTTTACTATCTGCAGAGAAAAGCCCTGTACCATCAAACTTATAACCAAGATGTTCTACACATAAATTAAAAAATAACTTGTTTTGGTGGCCACATGGTCTAAGGCATCACTCTTGTGTCATAGTAGACTGCTGATGACAGGGAGATTGGGGTTCGAATCCCATTTCGGTATACTGGCTTTCCAATTTACCTCCATGTAGATGCAGGTACACTTCCTCTAAATTTAACCTTCCTTGTTCATAACTCATTAGTGTAATTAGTATGTGTAAGACCTGAAAAGCTACCTAGTAAGATGCACGGCTTTAAAATAATTTAAAGCTAGCAAATATACTGGTGTTAAAATTAGTTTTAAAAATATGCTTGTGTAAAAGCTCTAATACTTTCATAAGAACACCTCTACACTGTAATTCATTCCTACCTCCCAAAAAATATACTTTAAGTAAACTGCAACTTTCTCGATTCCCTGCAGCACTCTCAATTACAAACTGTAAAATGCATGGTGCATAGTTTAAGCTAAAGCATAGCCTCTGGAACTGATAGAGGGCCATGTGAGTATTACCTGTAATTAACTGTTTACAGGATTTGTTTACTGACAATTGCAAATAAGCATTATTTATCAATTATGCCAAAATCTTCACAATTTGTTAATGAATTGAACACTTCTTCAATTAAGTACAAGGGGTAATTTTCCATCTTAACAGCTGGGTTTACAGTAGAAATCCATACATAAACGCAAGAACCCATTTTTTCGTGGAACTACTACGATAGGACTAGCCCAATCCGAGGACCAAACAAACCCATTTTATAATACCTTGATTTTACAAACTACATAATTCCTCTTCACAAGCTTACACAAAGTGTAAGCTCTATGAAAGACAGGAATGAGATTAGCTTTCATGGTAATATCTACAGAAAAATGTTCATAGGCAACCCATCATTGTTAAGATAAACATTGGGGGAAATCTACTAAGTTTCTCGCACTACAGAATAATGGTTAGATTTGGGACTGGCGGAACTAGGGTGTAAGACACGAGGAAAATCCCACCACCACCACCACCACCACCACTTTCTCTTTGCTATATGCAATAAAGATTCTAGTAAGCCTTATGTAAATTACAGAACATAAGGACTTCCAAGGCCATATATAATATAAAAAAAGCCTCTGAATAGCTTCTTGAATCATATAATATTTAAAGCAAAGCCCCCCAAACTCCGCCTCTTAGCTTGCCTAAGAATTTTGGTCACGAGAAGCTTATGATTACAACTGTTTTATTACCCTCAGATGCTTAAGTTTTACTATACAGTTTTCTTAATTATGATTAGAACATCAATATTTATACGTTATTATGTAGGATGTAGTTATAGCACTGTTATCACGCAGGCTAGAGTGCCTGATAGATAGTTTTCCTTGCAGGTTTGAATTTTCAAAGGCTCCTTTTGATCTTTGAGAGCTCTTGGTTTTCTTTTTGTAAAAACTTGCTTTACAAATATTATTAATGTCTTCACTTTTTATATGGTAGGCATCACCAACCTGATTTGATGTTTTGAATCATTACTTTATAGTTTTGACTAAGCAAAAACCATTTCAATTGGCAATTCTACAAACATCTTGGGTGACCTGGCGGTCCAGGGGTAAGGTGTCAGACTTCTGTGCTGAGGGTTCGGGGTTCAATCCCCAGTCCCGGCACAGATTTATCTGATTGCCAAACCCTTCCTTCACCACTGACAATCCGTGTATAGATCACAACTTATGAATGTGTGGAATGCCAGGCCTCCACCGTGGTTCGGATTCCACGTTCAACTGTAGGTCCTCCATTTCATCTCACAATCACCCTACCATTCATTACACATTAGCGTAAGTGGGTATAACCCGAACGTGTAGTAAGACGTGGTGCTAATAATAATAATAATAATAATAATAATAATATATTCCTAAGAGCTTTCTTGGTCTAAGAATGTTTTTAAATCACAATTTGCCGCCTTTTGTTTAATTGACTAAACAAAATCAGAAATAAATTTACCAATGTGTTGATGCCTGTGATGAAGTTTTAATCATTCTGATGGAATTAACTTTGTAGGTGAAAAATGTTTAACCAACACACTAACCAACTTTTCATATGGCTTGTGTAGAAAATCAACAGGTGAGAAGCTTTCTTTTAGTACAATATTCAGTTCTCCCCTTATTAAAACTCTAAATTTAGATACATTTTTACTCTTCTTATTTTTATTCATTTTGAAAAAGCCATCAACCATTCCACTTATTTCTGGAAATGTTCCACTTGTGGCTCGTAACAAGTGACAAGACTGACCGAATTTATTCTTGTAACGCGCAGATCATGATCAGCCATTTGGGACCTCAATGGACATGTCCGATACAACTGCATTTATACACATAACTAAAACTATCTTGAAGATGGAAGAAAGCAACTCTATACAATTAAGTATATATGAGATGCAAAACTTGGGGTATAAATGTTTATAACTATGGAAACAACCCAGGACCTTTGATTTAGTATACCAATGTTCTACCACAACATTTCAAGGATTGTCCTGTGCTCAGGGTCATTCTTTAGTCATATTTTGAGGCAGAGTCTATCTTGATACTACAGCCACAGATGACTCAGTTATGGCTTTATGCTGCCAATAATACAAATACATTTACATTGTGTTAATAAAGAATTACATTATAAACAGTCTTATGAATGAAAAAAACTCATTTAAATAATTGTAGAACTTAATAAGTAAAAAAAATCCAGAATGTTAAAATCTATACTAGCCTGCAATTTTCGCTAACCCAAACTAAGCACAATTATAGTTTGAAGGAATTTCAGTGCCCAACTCAAATTTTAATTTCATCTTCATGCTCGGCTCAGATACTATTGTTGATTTATTCACTAAAAGTTAATCTTGAAGCCACTAGAAAATTTTGGAATATTAAAGAATGTCACTTATGATATAAAATATCCTCCCCTACTTTTTTATTATGTTCTGAACTGTTCTTCAGGATTTTATAATGTCCTGAAAAACTCCAGAAACTTATTTAGGTTTGTATTATGGTCTGGAATAGTTTCACGAAAGCTGCCCAATTGACTCAAGATGGCTATTTGTGTCCTTTCTATGGTGAAACCATCTTTAAAATGAGCTTTTTTTTCTTCTAAATGCCACTTAATGGCACCTAGCGGCACTCGTGTTGGACTCGAGCTATCCCACAGAGTGCAGCCATTTTAATCTGTAGACTGTGGTTCTAGTGTATACCTTGTCTGTGCACAAGTATTATCTTTATGGCCCTTGATTCACACACCTGCCAACTCTTCTGGATTTACCACTAAAAATTCTAAAATTTAACAATTTTTTTCGGATTTATGATGCGTTTGTTTATTATATTTTGATTACTTTACAAAATAACATACATATTTAAAAGTGTATTTGTTACCTTGCCAATCCATACTAAATAAGGTATGTCTTTATGCTGTATAATGTCTTGTCTCTGTTCATGGATAAAAATAAACAATTTCATGATATTTTTTGAAAATATTTTGTATGGCTTGAAAAAATACATATTTTTGTCCTTAAGCTAGTAACATTAAACAAGAATGAGACTTATTTAGGGTAAATTTGGCAGTTATACAGATTTTTTTCAATTCATTAACCTATACTTTTTATCTTGAAGTGTTGGTAATTATAGATATATCATATTTAATCATTCAGGAACAGGAATTTATAAAATTTTAAAACCACAATTCATGATAAACAGGTTTATAACACTATAAATATTGATAACTAATTTGTATAAATATTCAATAATATAAATAACTTTACAATGAAGTTAGTATATAACTCCAAGAAGCTTCAAAGAAATTAAGTAACAAGATTCAACTTTTTTGCAAGTTTGTTTGGAAATCAATAATCTAACTTAAAATAAATTAACAATCCCATTATTATTTTTAACTACATATTGCAAACGCCTCCTCTCTCAATCACTTTTGGAGGCTGTACTGGTCAGTCTGCACAAGTGTCTTGTGAGAGGAGAGAGTTCAGCATTTGATAAGAATTTTAGTAATTTCAACTGGGTGCTTTGATATTCCACTACTTCAAATACATGCTTATAGGCTCCAATTGAGTAGTTTCTTTTTTTTTATCTTCGTCTCCTTCATAACCACCATTTCATTAGCACTTGCACTCCTTTAACAGATAATTTTGTTGTTAGGATGACATTCTTAATCTTTTGATGTGGCAACTAAGATAAATATTGATATGCACATCTGAACTCCGCAAAAAAAAAGTAAGAAGAAGTAATAGTTTGATAATGTATGTTCAACATTAATACAGAGGAGAGAAGCAAAATTATGTTGGTCAGAAAGTCCTATTGAATAAACTTAAACACATTTAGCGATACAAAAAGGAAGGCCAGTACTCTATTCACTAAACAAAGTATTTAAAGGGTCAAGTTAACATCATAATGCAAAATAACAAAAATAGAATATCAGGGAGGAAACTTTATTTAGGTATTAACAGATATAAGAAGTCTAGGGCTAATTTAGTGAACGTTTGGAATAGTAATCTTATGACAGTTGATTGATGATTTGATTGGATGGAATAACTACTTCACCCTTATTTTGAATGCTCATGAAGCATCCAAATAGATAGGGGCATTGAAAGCCATATTGCTGAACCATTAGTTCCAGAGCCAAGTATTAGAGAAGTCAAAGAAGAACAAATTATATGAAATTTATAACAAAAAGACCTGTTAAGCTAATGAGATAGGCTTGACATACAATGGCAGAGTATGTGTTTATCAGATACTTTCAAAATAAATAATGGATTGAAACATTAAGATGTGCTTTCCCCATTAGTTTTTAACTTAGATTTCGAGTATGCTCTCAGGGCAATGCAAAAGAGTAGGGAAGGTTTGATATGCAAATACAATGCAACTATTGGATATGCAAAAGTGATAGTAAGAATGCTCTTGCAAGAAATGCGGACATTTTATTAAAGGCTACAAGGGAAATAGGTTTAGAAGTGAACTCTAATAAAACTGAGTATTAAGATCAAATGAAAAATACAGCTTGAGGATGACAATTTAGAGATTGCTGCGAACAACATATCATTTGTAAGGGTTAATTAGTTCAAATATTTAGGAACAATTCTAACTAGAAATAACAATATTATAGTGGAAATTAGTTAAAAAATGCAATCTAGAAATGCATGGTATTACTTGGGGTTTTGCCTGTTGTCAGGAAATTTTAAACTCACTATATACAAAACAAATGTTCACCGATTCTTGATGGTTGTGAAACATGGTATCTTACCTTGCATATTGAAAAATAAATTTAGGTTGTTTGAAAACAATTTACTTAGGGAAATATTTGGTGTAAAAGGCGATGAAGATAATAAAGAATTACAAACCATGTACACTTGATCAGACATTGTAAGGGTAGTTAAATCTAGTAGGTTCTGTCGGGCAGAACATGTAGTGCGAATGGAAAGTACTATAAATAACCACATTCATTGTCAAAGGAATAAACCTGGGGTATTATTTGCCTTTACTGTACTGGCACAAGATTTTTAAGGTGATGCATTAACCTTAGTGTTAGCTTTAATTGTTAAAATCTTGAAACATATTGATTAGAATCTTTCACGTTTTTGTTCTTCCTAGTAATAATACAAAGCAACAGTAAACATAATACTCTCAAGTACACTTAGCTATGGCAATTAATAACTTTAAAACCAACTTTAGTACATCTGGACTTTAATGTGGTGCTTACAAATGTGTTTGTCAGTTCCACCTCTGTTAATATCTGCTGCAATTTCATTTAACAAACAGTGATTTTATTGGAAGTTTGCACGTATACACAGTTGGTACCCAACTAGAACACCAAGCCACTTCATGTTACACGATACATCAACAATATATGAAATACCACCGACCTGTACCATGCTGCTCTGACATCTGGCCTGTTGCAGCAGTGCTCGTGTGATAGCTACAATACTGCAACACAACTTAACCACCCCATCCGTGTTTTGGCTTAAAGATGTAGCACCAGCCAGCACTGACCTTTTATACCTCCTTCCCCACTTAAATACATCCTACCTCCATCACTAGTTGTGACACATCACCCAAATACGCTAGCTGAAATCGGAACACACTCTAGCGAATAGTTCATTATTGAGTGTGAAAAAGAAATAATTTACTCTTCCATTATGTTTTAAATCATATGGCCGAAAGATCTAATAGCAATGATTTGTGAATATAGACTACATTAAATGTTAAATCATCCTGTTGGTTGTTTCTTGGTGTTGTTTATAAATAATCTCTTTAAGACAAACCCAAATCATATGTTTAGCGACTACACAAGTAGCGAGTGGAGTATAATTTTACAAATGTAAAATATCATCAACGGGTGTCCAGCGACCTGGAAAACAGGGAAAAGTAAGAGAATTTTATCAATACTTTTAGAATTTTCACATATTTACTATAAGAAAAAAACAACAACTTTTATTTACAATAGTCAAAATAAAAATTTTCTTGCAGTTAATACTCAATGCGAATTTATTTTAACACAGTTGTTCCTGTTGGTCATACTAATCTTGATTTTCAAAGTCAACGGGTGATTTTTTTCTCCCACTACTGCATATCTTTAGCCAAAGTTGAGTCTTTGCTATGCACATGCGCGAGAATTTGCTTACATTAAAAGAAGAATAAAATAAAAAAGAATGTGTCTAGTAAGGTGATCTTTTAATGTCTCAATATTATCTCTCTGAAATCTTAACTAACGTCGTCACACCACACAATAGCACATTGCTTTAGGGTAAAATACTTTTACCCCTGCAGAGGGTAACACAGTTTCAGAATGTGTTTATGTATAAAAATATTATTACATCAAGCTGCAATCTTAATAAAATGTTTGTAATACCAGGGTGTCCAGCGACCTGGAAAACAAGCAAAAGTCAGGGAATTTTATTAAATTCCTTGAATTTTCACTTTCACCACACAAAAAAAACTCATTGGATTTACAATAGTCAAAGTACATTTTTTTCAGTTAATACATACCGCAATCTATTTTAACATATTTGAACATACTAATCTTAATTCTCAAAGTCAAAATGGAATTTTTGTGTCCTCTTTCCGTCTCACTCTGATCTCACTGAAATCTAACTTAGATCGTTCTACCCAATAGTTCATCACTTTAAACTGTAACCTTTCATATTGTGTCACAATTTCAGAATGTATGTGTGTGTCCAAAAATATTATTGCAACAAGTTGTGACCTTAAAATAATGTTTTAATATATAGTGATTGGAAAAATTTTAAAACTGGCTCTGGGAAACCTAGAAAAGTGAGGGAATTTTAAATTATTGTTTGGCTGGACACCCTGAATAAAGACACCCAAAAATTTCCTTAGTATTTAGGAGCATTTTTGCTCATATCTGTAGAATGAAACTGATCATCGATAATATAGCTGAAATTAACTACCTCACTTCAGCTTATATTGAAACATTGTTTCAGTGATAAATATTAATATAGGATTTAAGAGCCATCATATTGGTAGTCCTGTGCCGCTTGGAATCTGCCACTCCACCCATGTTAAAGTACTCCATGAAGGTGTTTATTGTGCAATAAAGCAACCTAAGTGAGTGTGATATCAGTACTCTGGATCAAGAAAACTTGCTTCATGGAATTAATATTTCGACACACAGAAGAAAAATAAACACAGGCCTTATAACAACTCATAATACAAATATGATTAACAAGTTACTTGAACTGATAATGGTCAATACAAAATAATTAAATATTGTAGATTCAACATCCCCCAAATGAAAATAATCTTGGTAAATTTAATTCTTATTTGGGTAAGAAATAATTTCTAACTGAAATAATACTATGTAATTTGAAAATTATTTCGACTTATTTGATCGAGCAAGCATTTACAACTCAATAGTCCTTCAAAATAAAATTATTATTGTATTACTTGATAATTAAAAACATTAGTTAGCAAAGTCAGAATTTTAAAAATGTAACTATATTAATTAGCCTAAAATCTTCTATAAATCAACCTAAAACATTAGGTATTTGAAGAAACTTGTCTTTCCCATGCAAAATACACTTTTTTTTGTGGTGGAATTTAAGTTCATTAAGCAAGAATAATGAGGCGATTTGATTTGATTTCTCTTGAAACGATACTGTTATCAAAGTAATCTGTAGGCCCTACTTTCAATTTTATGGGATAATAATGTTATGTTCTATTTGAGGACTGATGAATACACATAGGCCTAAATAAAGTTTCAAAGTGTTTGTTCTTCACAAACAGCAACATAAGTATGTTACAATTTTTTCAAACTCTTAGCTTGAGTTAAGGACCTATACTATAATATATTATTAATTATTGTTTTGGGCTAAGTTCTTACACAATACTTATTGTACAGTAGTAGTTTGTAATGATTACTTTGGACCAGAGAGGCCTGGGCTCATTCAGACGATGCATGTGGAGGGTATTTCTTTGATACCTGGTAAAAAAAAAAGTAAATAATTACATTAGCCAGAAATACCATTTATGGGATAAGTAGTAGGCCCTATAAGTCTCAATCAACCACGAATCAACATGGGTTGAGTGAGATTTACTACTGGTCTCAAATAGTAGTTCTGGTCAAATTAAATGTAATTATTGGTTTATTAAATGTACTGATTGATTTATGCTCTTTTACTCAAACATAAAAGATTTATTTTGTCATTTTGTGGTTTTCTATCTTGCCAGGCGACGCAGTTTCCTGGTCTTTATAATATTAAAGAGTTAAACCCTTTTTGCTATGGAGGAAGGCTTCAACATAAAAGAATAAAATTAGGCGATGTTCACAAAGCTCATCTATTATGATAGTTAATGAGCTTCAACATTGTAGAATTACATGTCACAGTTATTGAACAACCATACCTATAACTCCCTATCGACAAAGCCAGTTAAAATGCTACTATAACATATAACCTTCTGGATTTTTTAAATGCAATTTTAAGTTATAGCTCATGTGTCATGCTACATTTGATATATATATATATATACCTATATATATTAATGGCTTTGCTATACACACATTTTTTGAGAATTAGATGACAAAAAAGAATTTTATTGGAAAATATATTTTTAATTTTTGAGTCTTTAACATTAATTGAGCCAAAAATATGTTAAACTTCAGCTGTTTGTAGATATTCTTGGTGGCTTTTCTGTTCTGTGTTGTGAAATATGTGTATCATAAAAGTAAAATTTCATTTCATATATTCATTGTTCCTATACATTTTATTATTTCTATGTTGGTTGAACACAACCCAAATGGGTATTAAGATTAGGTTTTTATTTTATGTTATTAAGTTGGTCCACTCATGGGGGACTTGCCGACTATTAACGATGAAAAAATAATAATTCTCAAACCATTTGAAGAATAAACAAATTACTTGTTAAACAGTGACTATATATACAATGTAAACAATAGTTATTGAATGCATTAGCCTCAAAATTCGCTATTCTTCCTTTCACTCATTTGACCACAAAAAATAATACTCCCAAGTGTCACCTGTCCACACAGTAAACATTATTTTTTTCAGACTGGGAACAGATTACTGAAAAATATGTCTTCATAATGTTATGATTAGGTTCTAAGTTCCTAGAAATATACATACACTAATACATTGAATTAATTATTTCATTTAATGAGTATAATTTTTTTAAATTAAAACAATATTTACAAAAGATACATTTTTGTTGAGAATAAATTTAAAAAGAACATTTATACATTTCAACTACTGTACTCAATAAATTCACCTGTAAACAATTTTGTGAGAACGCAAAGAATGGTCTCCTAAGATTAAACTCATTTGAGAATTGTTTTTAACACTTTGGTGCTAGGTTTCGAAACATGATTTCCACGACAAACTAATTGGATGAAAGGAAAATAGGTAAGCAGTAAGAGTTCTCAGAATACCGCTACACTTCAATCTTTCCTCCCTTCTCTTATTCCCTTTTATGAAAATTAGGCTACCAAACTCAGGAGTGATACTATTGATACTATCTAAGTGTTGTTGATAGTATCCCATCTCTAGTAGATTGCTCCGAAGTTCAACTAGGGCCTGGAAAGGAGGGGGAGGTAGTGGTGGTTTCCGTGGGTGTATGTACTCCCAGCTGTTCTTTCTTCCTCTGCCCAGAACGTTGGGTATAGGCCATTGGATTTATGAAATAAAGGTAGGGTAGCATAAAGACTCGGCGTGGAGCAGAAGTAAGAGGAGTTAAAGCGAGTGTAGGAAGGGAAAGTTCTCAGCGTAGAATCGTGGTGAACAGAGCGGGGCTAATGGAGGGTAAGTAAATGTGGAGGGGGGAATAGCTCAGGGTAAATCCGTGGTGAGTGAAACTGAAGGAAGGGAGGTGAAGATCGCGGTGAGTGGAGCTGAAGAAGGCGAGGTTATGGGGATGGAAAAAAACTGTGTCTAGTCCCGGGAGCGAAGCTAGAGGAAAGTTTGGTGTAAAATCGCTATGAGTGGAGCTTGAGAAGGGGGAGAGCTCGGCTCAAGTGGAGGTGAGCGAAGTGCAACCGGATCAGGGAAGGGATGGTTAAGATGGTGGGAAAGATCTCTGGATAGAATTGCGGTTAGCGGAGCTGGAGAGGGACAAATGTTTGTGAAGGAAGTGGGGAAGGGCTGGAATCTTTTTGAATTGAGCTGAGCTTTAGAGGAGGAAGTGGGAAGCTTGGCGTATAATCTTGAAGAGTGGAGTGAAACTAGAAAAGGTGAAGTGATAGGGAGTTGGGGAAGAGCTTGGCGTATATCGCAGTGAGTGGAGCTGTAGAAGAGGTAGTGAGGGTGAAGAAGGTGGGGATGCTAGTCTGCTAAAAATAAACATTGGTGTGTTAGGTAGGCATTCATTTAATCTCTGAAGGAGAGCTTAGGCAGCTCGTAGCGACTGACTATGAAGAGAGAGCTGGGGTTCAACTACTTTTGGGCCTATGGGATTGACAGTGAAGTAACGAGAGCGATGGTTGGTCTTGGGAGGGAAATAAAACAATACATACCTTGTTGAGTAGGGGAGGGGGATAATAATATACTATTACAAGCTTGGAAATACACAGTAAGATTAGTTCTCTAAAACATATGTTAAGAGAAACGAGACTGATTTGGAACATGAGTGTTTAATGTGTATTGACTGATCTTTTCTGGTGAAAATAATGCTTTAGTCATAATAATGGCACATTCAAATGCTTACACATTACAATAACTTATTTTTATGTCTTGTTGCACATTAATATATGATTATGCGCCTATCTCTCCTTGATGCCCTTAGCTATATTTTTCGGTGAAATTATAATTTCTATATAAAGCGTATATCTGTGTTAAAGGTTGTCTTTCATGAATTGAATGCTCTTTATTAAAGATTTAGCGTATAATCCGAACGGGTAGTAAGACGCGGTGCTAAATATTATTATATTAAAGATTTCTTCCAAGTCCCAGGCGGTGAAGTTGTGTCTTGGGAAAATTTACATGACTGTAAGATGTTGCATTGGTAAAAATGCTCCATACTCTAGAGCAGCGGTTCCCAAACTTTTTGAGTCGCGGAGCACTTCTCAGGAGAGAAATTCGTGACGGAGCACTATCGTTGCCCTTAGACCATGTTCATTTTTGGCTGTTTTTACGTAACTGCATTTGCAAGTTGCTAAAAAAAATTTTTTTATCATGTAACAAAAGCACGAATTATTTTTCGAATTCAAAATAGCTTATATTTTGATCCAAACTTAATGTTTCCCATTGAAAGACATTGAAAATTAGAACGTTACGTTTTTTTTTCTCTAAACACTAATTTTGCACATACGTGTATTCGGCATAAGGGTGAAGATATTTTCACTTAGCACCTACATAGGTAGTAACCGAATGACAGCATTATTGGCTCTGGAAACGAATTTTTAAGCATTTGGACATGTTAAGGTGGGGATGCAGGGGACGCAAGAAAAGGCGAGTGTTTTTGCACTTTTTATAGCAATACTTTTTTTAGGATCAAATAAATTAAATATTGCTTCTATAGAATCATAGAGCTTAATTTTCTTCACATGGCGAGATCAACATTTCTTGAATATCTGTCAAGGATGTCCTGGAATTTAATAACAAATTTTTCTCTTCATTTAAAAAGTTTCTTAGATAATGCTGCTCTGTTCACGACAGATATTCAACAACTAATGAGGTCACCATGTGAAGAAAATTAAACTCTATGTTTTTATAGAAGCAATAGTTTTCTTATTTTGGCAAAAAAAAGTTTTGCTCTAGATCTAGAAACTTTAAATTAACTCTCCTTAACTCGCGTCCGCTGCATACTCACCTTAAACCTCAAGTTTTATTCATTATAAATATTTTTTCTACACTAATTTCAGAGAAATAAGGAACTTACTTAAATACATAAACGAAAACCAACAACAAAAAACATAAAGTAATGCAACACATTTGAGAACGAATTCAAAGCAGGTAGTGTAAATATACAATACTACTCACCTATATAAGGTATTACAGTTTCAAAATAAAAAATGTAGCTTGGTATCGAAAAAGAACGATAAAGCATAGCCAAAGAACTTAGATTCTAATGAGAGGGATGGGACTGTTTTGATTTGCACAATGTGGCTATATCTGGTTTAATTTGGGACAGCTGCAACCGAATATCTGGCTCTGCATTCAGGCGGGATCTATATTTTGTTTTAGTAGCCACATAAGCAGAGAATCCTGATTCACATAAGTAAGTTGTTGTAAAGGGTAAAAGGATGATTTTCGCTTTATCTGATAAAACTTTAAATTCGTCTTATAGCTGACATCAAAATTCTATTAGTGAATTCTTAGTTGCAAAATTATATTTTACCACAGAATCTGATGTCAAATCAATCATACACTCATACTGGTGTGATGTCAGACAGGCTGGCTTTTCCGACACAGCAGAGTATGGGTTTACAACCCAACAGTTCTCTTTTATTTTATCGTGGAATTCTTCTGGAAAATAACAGTTGAAACTATCAAGCAAATTTAGCAGATGAACGTGAAACTCATTTAAGATATATTCGGGTACGTCAGAATCTAGTTCTTCTCTAAATTCTTTTACCATTGGAAAACTGTCTAAATTCAGATTTTTCATTGAATCCACCCAAAACTTTATTTTCTTTTTAAACGCTTGTACTTTATCGCTGGCGTCAAAAACGGTTACTACTTTCCCTTGAAGTGAGATACTTAAGTCATTAACTTTTTTTTAAATGTCTTCTAAATACGCCAATTTCATAACCCAAAGCGAAGTCGTTGTCAATCAGGAAGGTTCTGACTTCAGCCCTCATTTCAAAGAGCCGAGTCAAAGCTTGGCCACGAGAAAGCCACCTTACTTCTGTGTGAAGAAGTAAAGACGTATGTAGACTCCTGTGTTATTGGCATCCAAAGCTGTTACTTGTTTTAATAACACACGCTCTTATTCTAGCAGACCCCAATAGATAAACACTATTCAACGTTTAAAAAAATGCATCTAACATAATATTTGTACATACCTGTTAGCTGTTGATGCTTCCATAGCTACTGGAGGAACTGTGGCGGAGGTTTTAATAGTCTTTTTTAAGGATCCAGACTTCAGCCAGCGATCCATTGAAAGCAAATCTATGATATTTTCTAAATCACTACGTAGGTGCTCCAAAAAACCTGTAATAGGCAGGTGTTTCGGCCTCAAGAGGGAAGATCCATTAAAGTTATTAACGTAATTATTAAAAAAAATCACACAACAAAAGCAATCGTGAAAAAATAACACCGCACTGCAATTTGAATCGTTTAGACTCTCGACTAAACATTGAATGAACTGCAACAGAATGAAGGAGCGAAGAAACAAAGAGTTTTTAATATACAATAGAGACTTTCCAGAAAATTCTGTAAAAGTGTCAAAACTAACAATCGGATCTTTAAGTAAGTTGAGGCTCTCTTTGAGCCGGGATTAGCTGGCGTAATTGAGCCTATCTGTCTGGTTTCGCCGCGTGAAGTCTGTGTGCTTTGCGGATTTTCTCAATGTTTTGTGTGGTTCCGAGAAGGTGCGGGCGGGTAAACCTGACTGAGATGCCGCATGAAAATGCACTTTGGATCCATAATACTTGCTATTTACACTGATTTACGGAACGATGCAGGAGCTAAATTATTTATGCACAATACTTATCTAAAAACAGTTCATGACCGCACAAATAAACAATTTTGAGATCTTGTCACATTTATTTTATTTTTATTTACAATCTCTCCGCGGAGCACCTGGAGATGTTTCGCGGAGCACACTTTGGGAACCGCTGCTCTAGAGTCTTGAGAGGAAGGATGTGAGGAATGTATGACGGGACGAGCGAAGGGAGTAATAGGGAGACTTCACGGCAGAAGTGTAGTCTATGATAATTACAAGGTTGAAAGACAGCTTCACTACTTTGCCGCCGCTTTTCCTCTGGGACGCGAACTAGCCATGGGTGAGTTGAGATTATAGATTCGTTAAATGGGTGAGTAATGTGATTTGCCGAATTGCAATGGAGAAGGTAACCAGGGCTGTCGCTATCTTACGACGAGTGTTTTCTGAGGGAGGCGCGCAAGTTATTTCTTTGAGATCTAGGGTTAGAAGTAATGTTATTTAATTTTTAGAAAAGATACTCATTTTCTCTTGATCTCCTCTGTTGAAAGACTGATATACTTCTTGCTTAGATTGTCTTGTCTTTAAGCATATATACAAGCAGAAATACTAGTACAATGTGTCATTAGTATTACTACTGTTAATAATTATCTCTCTCGTCGATAAATTATTCTCCCTCTTTGGATAAATAAAAGTAGTTTGGGAGAAAGGTCTTACTGAGAAAAGACGATTCGCGACATCTATGGATTGAAAGGGGAACCTCTTCAAGCGCTGGTTCGATGTAAGTTAGCCTCTCAGATCGAGACGTGGTGGGGAACATAACACCTTCTACCTCCCAAATATGTGTGAATTAAATCATATATACACGTTATAAAACTAAACACTCGTTATTTTTTGTAGACATACTGTTCCAGATAGTTTTTGTATTACCTAAAACAAAAGTTTTCAGACTCCTTCGGTCCAAGGCGCCTTTAGTGTCTCGGTAAGTTTTTCATGGTGCTCCTAGATAAAAAGAAATACCTAACAGATTATAAGCCGTTTGAACAATAATACACATACATATTATACATAGATATATATGTGTGTATACTCACACGGTTTATTATTAAATAACTACAATTGCCTACTAATGGGATGTGGGCACATTTTGGACACTGCAAATTATTCATTTTAAATCACTGCTGTGCCTCTGTGAACTTGCTGCGACGTCCCTGGTTGAACAGATTGGGAACTGCTGAAAACAGTACAAAACACCACCACTACAAAGTGGTAAAGTTTCTTTGCGATAACTCGCGTAAAATGTGTACAAATTCTATATATCTGAATAGGATGATATGATCATCCCTTCACGCCGCGCTCCAAAAGCTTTTTTTTTTTTTTTAAGTTTTACTCTCTTTTGAAATGTTTGTGTTTTGGCACGAAAATCAATAATTGCCTGTAGAGGCAATTTATATTTAAAAATTCCTTTTTTGATAAACTGTTCGTCCTCCTTCCCCCGTACATATACACAAAGCTATAGGCCTACACTAGTTGCACCTCCTCGCCCCCGTCTTGTTTTAAACTAATGTCTTTCGATCAAATTCTACACACAATCTTCATCAGATTTGTTACATGTTAATTTCCTTTGTTTTGCCTGCCTAATCTTTGTTACAACAATGTGGAAACAAAAGAGTAAAATTGAAATGCAACCTTTGAAAAAATGTGTCCTAAATTAGAATACCATCCATTTGGATTTTTTTTTTAAACTATAAAGTGCGTTCCCGTAACTGATTAAAAAAACGTTTGGAGATCGAAGTCGAACGTTTTCCATACTGGTAATTCCTGATTGTTTATGGAGATGGCCTCCGTCTCCCCAACCACTTACAATACACAAAGGTTTAAAAGGGTATATACTCACTTAGGTGGCTGTCTGGTTTAAGGCGAAATTCACGTGTTCAACTGTACTGCCATGACAGGGAAGTTGGAGTTCGAATCCGGAGTGTACTAGCTGTAGTGTTTCCTAAATGATTTTACACTTAAATTGGTACACTTGCCCTGAATCCAACTTCCTTATTCATACCGCATTAGTGTAATTACTACATATGCATACAACCCAAACGAGTAGTAAGCCGCGCTGTTTAAATATATAGATATTTAATATCTTAAATGTGTTTTTAAAGAAGGCCAACGGTAAACGGAAGTCCCGAACTACTTGTCATATTAGGCTTAAGCTACATTTACATTTCCAAAATTTGTTGTCTCGCAGTGTAAATGTAGATTAAGAATTAGGCTACCGTATAGGGTGAAAATATTTTATTTTCTAGAGAGGAAATATAGGCGCATTGAAATTCACGGAACATTGCGCTGACAAACAGTTGGTAAAAGAGGCCCTCACTAATAACTGATAGGCTACATATGAGACATTGCCAGCGACTGGCAACAAACTAAGTACAAAGTTTGCGCCTCTCTCACGATACATATTTCATTAGTATGATGATTGATATCAATTAAGATGTGTTTTAGCCATTTTTAGGAGATTTTGTGGACTATTACACACACACACATTTATTTATTTATTATAAGATGAATGACACCTAGCCATGGGAATCGAACTCGAAACCTTTGGCTCACTAGGCCTACGCCAATGCTCTTAATGAGCTATCCATGAGTCGTCCTGTGCTCAAGGTCATTCTTCACTCATTTTAAGGCATTGTTTTTGATGGTGGCTTCGTTATCTGATAGCTCGCGGCCGTTCATTTCTAGCCGAGGATTTCCCACACGGGCATCAAAGAATCTGCCTTAAAATATGGGTGAAGAATGACCCTAAGCACGGGACGATTCATAGATAGCTGTGTGTTAAAGGCATTGACGTACAAAGCCAAAGTTCTCGGGCTCGATTCCCGTGTCATTTTTAAATTTAAAAGAATATAATATTTAGCTTTGGCTATAACCTTAACTAACAACTGTAATAGTTTGGCTATTTAATTCTAGAGGAATTTAATTTTCAAATTGATTTGAATAACTATGGTATATTTATCATTACACCCAACGAAGTCGTACATTTACTACGAGCTGAACCAAATAAATCAAATTTAAGAATTAGCCTGGCCACATGCAACTTTAAACTATATTTGCAACCACTGTCATGAAATTTGCACACAATAACAAACTGATCCATGTTTGTAAAAATGACTTATTTTAAAGACTACGCCAATCGCAAGATTATGCGCTCGCGGGAATCTGCAGGCGGAAACTGCTCAAGTTTGAATTATCTCACAAAACATAATGTGTTAACAAATACAACCCGTCCACGGCAAGTGTGGCACCAACCGAGGAGGGTCGCTGACACCACCGTCCAACAGTAAAATACACCATTGCGGTTCATCAGAGAGTATTGAATAGTTCAAAAGCGGTCTGCACTAGCGTCACTGAGGCCCGTCTCAAGGCGTGGTTGCAGTTTCCTCGAGCCAAAATCACATTTATATTGAATACATTATTATAATGGGTACCAAAGGAGCGAGTAGGAATGTTATGGAACATATTAGTATTATGTTTTAACTTTGTGACATGGGGAAAAAATACTTTGTCAGTGAACAGTATTAGTAATCGTAAGAGAATTACTATTTTCTTTTCGAGGATAGTTTTTAAAAATGAAACAATTTCCTGGCCAAATTTATTTTCAAAGTGAGCAGAAACGAATACTCAAAATATGTCTGGGAAGGTGTAATTTCCAATCTTGTCTGGACTCTTTTAATTGTTTTTTTTTTCCCCATATGATTTGCCTCTCTCTCCTTACGGGCTTTTGTGCGTACATCCCGATAACTACCATTGACCTTGCCCTTTAGATTAAGTCGCTTATAACAAAGGTGCTAGACGTTCTAATGGCAAAAGTGACGAGGCACCCTATATGATTCACACTGGTCAAAATTTGTGGATGCACAAACACACCACTTTGTTGAGGACTAGTGCCATTCTTGCACACTGTTTTAGCGGGAAGAGTTCTTTGAAGGACTTATAAAACATTTGACTTAATTAAAACAATATATTGGGTTTGTGTCATTACAATAAATACTTTAACAGCAGGCAAACAATACGTCGGTGAACTAGTGTGGTATTTCTTTGATAGGTATCATATTTTCAGCACACATTTCTTTACAAATTAAGTACGAAGAAAAGGCTCGTGTGTACATAACCTACGTACTCCTCTGGCCTCAGGTCTTCTTCGAAACAATCAGGGCAGAGGGTGATTTAAAGGTATGGATCTTCACCTTCCCCTGGAATTGAGTGTAAATTGTGCCAGTAATAAATTTTCCTCGTGCAACGTAAGTGATCGTCTAATTAACACAGGCCAAGTTATTGTGTTGGCTAAAACTTTCTATTTTCATGGCTTGTAATGTCATAAATCACAAAATATGACACTTTTTTTAATTTGTTGAAAATGACGCCCGGGCACGAAAATTGAACCCGGGTACCCATAGCCAGGATTCTCGGGGTCGATTACCGTGCCTAAATGTTGTTTTTTCCATTTTAATAAAAGTAAATTAGGTTGACCTACTCACGGACACATCCGTACTATACTATATTCATGGTAGGAATTACTCTCTTAAAGGTCCTTTTTCCTACCAATACCCTACTATATAATAGAGTTCTGGTAGGGAAAAAGGCCTTTCAGAAAACAATTCCTACCGTGAACGACTTTAACTGCGATGTCCACCGTTTGTGTATTTGCTTATTATATAAACTAATTGTGTCGTGTGCTGATATAATCGGTCAATTCAGAAAGTGCACGTTAAATACCTAAAAAAAAATACTTTATTTATAAACCTCAATAAGTTTTTGTAGCACCTTAATAAAGGCCTTTCACTCTCCCCAAAGTCGAATTCTAGATAACGTATCATAGTTCAAAGATAAACATTGTTTGCAAACATGTTGCTTCTCGTTTCCGAAATGTTCCCAGGAACCAAGTGCGTAGGCCTCCTAGGCTTAACGTCTAGGAAACATTGTTTGGAAACAAATAGTGGTGTTTTCCAAGGAGGAAACGTGTTTCTTGTCATACATTTCAATTGGATTGCAAGAAATAATGTCTGTGTGTTTGGACGTGTCTCCCAACATTCCCGGTGAGGAACAACGTGGACCAGTTTGCTTCTGCTGTTCACAGAGATTACATCAGTTCATGGTTTGTCATTTATCATGTCGTGATCATCCGAAAAGACACTGAAACTTAAAAAGATATTTCACACAAATATTGCTGTGGGATGTGACATTAGTGGACTATAAAAAATCGTGTAAAAGAACGGGATTCTTCTAATAAAATAGACGAAAAGTATTCAGTTAGTCTTAATGAAGTGGGGGGGAAATATTAAAAGCTTGTCGTGTGCAATTACGAATAGAGTACACTAACTTTAAACACAAGTAATAGCAGCGTCCTCTTTGGCATACATCTTTCACTCAACTGAACTCTGGACGGGTTTTATCATTTTAGTCTGCATTCGAAACAATGTTTTTTTTAAACTGTTTCTAAATATTCTTCTTCCCATGATTGCCACATGTTAGCATACACGGGAAACAGTTTGCAAACTGTTGGTTAACATGGAAAACAGTTTCTTATCAAAGTTGGCAAACAATTTTTCCATATGTGTACTAGTCTTAAGTTTGATTCACACTGATAGGACTGTGCTCAGGCCGTGCTGGAACTGTGTGGTGTCGCTACCATTCACACTCGTAGGACGGGAGAGTTCCACAATGTATTTGAGCGACTCAGAGATGACCATCAAAAGTTTCACAAATATTTTAGAATGAGTGTCCTGAAGTTTGAAAACTTACAGAAACCTCTTACATTCAGTTTTTCAGCTATTTCCTTTCAAATATTTTCTTTAGTGAGATTATTATAATTTTTATGCTGCAAATTATATACGCATTCATACTCTTGAACCAACATTATTAAGTTTTCTTCATCCATAGTTTTGGATTATTGAATACAGAATACAGTTGTGTTGACAATGTTGGAACGTTCTGCAGCCCTGTCAGATTGTAGATAAGAATCTTCGTGAAGGTTCGCTGCTTGCCGGAAGAAGCCGAAATAGGTGAAACGACACTAAGACAACATTAAGGCGACATCATCTATATTCACACTGATAGGACCGTGTTGGGACTGTGTTCGTACCGTGACCTTAGGAAATCACTTTTGAAACGATCCAAGACAACACAGTCCTATGAATGTGAATCAAATACGGTCTTACAAGGTAACTCTTATGGGAATGACCTGTTCGAGAGTGGCGGCAGCACGACACAGTCTGCGCACAGTCCTATCAGTGTGAATCAACCTTTTGTGTACGTTTATGCTGCATCCTCGCTGCCGGCACATAGATGCTTGCCAAGCACCTCGCTGCTCGCGTGTATCTTTGGAACATTTGCCCTGAACCTGATCATATTGCTGTAAGATGCTGGCATGAAAGGTTAGCGAGTCTTATTTCGTGTTAAAGGACGATGCTGTCTCACTGATGACAGTGATAGTGATTATTTTTTTTACAAAAATATAGTTCGTGACCAGGAGAAAGAGGTGTGGAGTGGGCCCTTTAAATCAAGAACGCTATCGCCAAGGTTACTTTCACCATATCTATAAAGAGTTCAAGAACTGTCCAGAGAGGCAATTCATGCATTTAAGGATGTCATAATCAACCTTTCTGTATATTTTTAATCTTATTGGACCATAAATTGTGTGACTGAATCAATCACAGTTTAAGTTTCGAGATGCCCGGTTATGGTAGAGGCTCGGAAAACAAGCTGATTTGTTATCATCGCCATAGCGAGGCAAGCAGCGTCGATGCAGAATAAATGCACCAATAAGGATTACTAGTTTTGTTTCATCATCGCCACACACACATGTCCATAGCTCGGCGATGTTCCAGCAGCGGATGCAGCACAAACGTACCGTAAAAATCAGTAGCCTATAAGAAGAAATCGATTCTACAAAAAAAAAATGCTCTGGTCACGAGTCCCAATCCGCAAGTCTAGTCTGTAGCACTCCGACGCTAACGTTCTTAAAAACAACCTGTGCATACTGACTGATACAGAAAACAAGCACAGTTAGGCAAATAAATGAGCGTCGGCATGAAAATAGAAATGAGAGCATTAGTGATAATAAATTGACTGTTGCTATTCTCGCTACCTTTTATAGCAATTTCTAAAAAACTTCATTCGATCAAGGCTAGCGTCATTTTAATAAAAAAAATTGATTGTGTTTATCGAATTCAATGAAATTTTTAAATATAAATTACTCTTATTGGATAACGAAGGCTTTAATGTGAGAGATTTTTTAAAAAAAGGTGGGGGAAGGGGTTTAGTGATGTCAAAAATATGAACAAGAAGTGTTTTAAGTGCCCTAGTGAACTGTTGATTGAATATGTATAAACATTTTTTAATTTACCTAACAAATTTCAAAAAATCACTAGTGATGTTGACAGTTCGTGTGTCGAGAAAGGTGGAAAAACTCACAATTTTACTTCCGGTGTCTGGAATATGTCTCGGACTTCACTCGAAAATTCCCACAAATAATTATGAGTCTTAGAACAACACATTTAGTTGTATTTTAGGTGTAATCAACCTTTGTTTTATTCTTCTGAAGTTTCGCCAGCAGTAATGTAATTACATTACTGCTGGCAAAACAACTATTGTAAATTCCTTCAACTCCTTGACAACTAGTGAAAATAAGTCTTGGCCTCACAATTATTTTTCCAAGAACTTGAGAGATAAGAACTGAAGTGAACAACGGGCTGTAAAATGCGTAAATCGACCCAAGTAAGACCGACCAACAACGTTCAAGACAAAACTAGCTACTTTCATTATTTATGTTGCGCAGTTTTCGTGAAAACACCAAAAAACAGGTGCCGCCAAGTTCACATGCTATTATTACTAAACTAATGACAAATTTTGAAATATGTCAATATTTAGTGGTGAATTTTTGGCACATAAGTAATCCATTTACATTATTTGTACCACCACAGTTTTTGTCAAAACACCAAAAAGTTGTGGGTGCTGCCATTATAGCTAAATTAGGAGCATACTTTCTGAAACCTAGGTCACTATATTCCATTCACCGTAGGAATTGACTTCTGAAAGGCCTTTTTCCCTACCATAAATCTACTATATAGTAGGATATTGGTAGGAAAAAAGGCCTTTCAGAGAGTAATTCCTACCGTGAATGGAATATACTTAGTTCTGAATGTTTGATGAAAGAATATTTCAATCCAATAATTTGTGTCGCTATAGTCTTCGTGAAAACACCAAAATAACGGCACAAATTCTGAAACCTATGCTAATATTTGTACCACAAGAATATCCTATTCATTTTATGCCGCCATAGTTTTCCTGAAAACAGTATGTTCAAGGCCGTAGTCAGCCAATAATTCCAGGGGAGTTTGGTGGGCACGTCCCCTCAAATGTTGGAAGCTAAAAAAAATATTCTAAATGATAAACAGTTCTAGACGCTCTCTGAAGTGTTTTTTTTTATGATAAAATAACCCCCTAGCTGCCGAAGGCTTGGAAAATTTCTTGATTTTAAACCCTTTTTGAAGCTCTTGTTAAGTGTTTTTTAATGGTAAAAAACCCCAAAATGCTGAAGGCTAGGAACATTTCTAAATATTTAACACCTCCAGGAGCTCTCTGAAATGCTTTTTATGGAAAAACAGCCCCTAAATTTGTATTTGTATCTTAATTTTGATATCGTTTGAACCATAAATAAAGCCATATATATTTTGTTCATAACATTTCGTGGGGAGTTTGAACTAAGGCTATGGCCTTGAGTATGCTAAGCTGTACTTTCCCTGCTCTGCTCCTCGGCCGTAACCTCTCCTCTTTCCCCCTCCCAAGCGTATAACCCAAACGGGTAGTAAGACGCGGTGCTAAGTATTATTCTTCCCTCCAGGTATTGTGATGACAGTGTGTTCGTCTTTTTAAATCTAAAATTCAACCATGTGAGTATTACCATTGCTATATCATACTGAGAATTGAGGTTATTTCGCCATAAGAGTCCATGTTATTTTGTCGAAGAAATTCAAGCTGTCCGTTATAAAGAAGAATTGTTCGTTAAGGGAAATTTCACTTTATATGTAAAATCCATTACATTTTTCCGAATGAAAAGATATCAAGCTATTTTCGAATGTTTTATCCAAAATTCTATGCAATTGTGAACACGTGCCAAGTATTCAATTTTGGTAGAAATATTGAGGAGACCAGGTCAGTCACTCATAGTTTTAACAATCTCGTTTAGTCGATAACGATATTCAAATGGTGTCAGTAACTTTCACAACTGACTGGATTGCCAGTGACTTGGTGAGATGATGATTCAACTATCTTCCAGGTATACTGGGTATGGTTTTACACATGGCCCTCCTTTCCTATATATCCCACGTGAATTTGAGAGTACTTCCTCTCAGCAAACCTAACTTCTACTGATAATACTGGTATTTTCATGAAAACTCTGGTGGTACAAGCCATGGGAATAGGTTATTATTGCGACACAGGTTTGGCACTACATTTTCCCAAAGGTTTCAGAATTTGTGCAGTTATGCTGCCCCAGCACCACCAGAGTAGACGAATAGCCATCACGTTACTTGAGAAGGGACAGAGGAAAGGTTGCGGCCGTCGAGCGAGAGAAGGGAAAAACAGCACATCTTACAGTTTCCCGGTGTTATTATAAAAAAAAACTATGGGAGTGGGTTATTCTTGTGGCACAAATTCAGCAATAGATATTGGCATAGGTTACAGAATTTGTGCCATTCATTTCGTGATAATGACATGTAAATTTGGCAGCACCTAAAGTTTTTAGGTGTTTTCTTGAAAACTATGAAGCTACAAATTATGGAAATGAGATATTCTTGTAGCATAAATTCAGCATTAAATATTGTAATAAGTTTCCGACCTCTGATAGCCTTATATTCTACTGGAAGTATTCTCACAAAGTGCGTTGCGTGCACGCATGTTTGAGAGACGTGCTGTGCTTTGCGTGTCCGTGTCTCCAGAGCTGAGAATTAGTTTGACGCGCCGACGCACGATTAAAGACGAGACGACTTTCGACATTGGAAGGGGGAGGATATAAGTAATTCCACTTTTAAATTATTCAAGGATTTAACACTCATATTGGAGTACTATTGTGCCCTCTAAGTAAATAAGTTGTAACTCTGATCACGATATTTTAATCGTTGTCTAAAATGGTTTAACATTGCTTTTTGAATTAGACTTTAGTGAGAAAACCCACTTTGGTGTCCACATGATCTAAGGCGCTACTCTTGCAATAGACTGGACTTTACAAGATGGAGAGATCGGGTTTCGATGCCAGACGGGTGTACTGAGGGTGGTTTTTACTAAATAGTTTTCCACTTGTACTCCACGCAAATGCAGGTACACTTCCTCTAAATTCAACCTACCTAATCCTCAACACAGTATAATTGATACATAGGCTGATAGGCTTATAACTCGAACAGGTTGTAAGACTTGTCGCTGGAAAAATATTATAAAATTTAATAAACATACACAATTGGGGTATAATGCACTATATACTTTTGGTAACGAGGTGATAGGGTTCGGATCCCAGCCAAGTGTACGAAGGTGTTTTTTCCTAAATTGATTCCCCCTGCCCATTCACACGTGGCTACATTTATTCTAAAATTACCTTACTCCATAATATTGTAAATAATGGATAGACCTCGCGGATAGTAAGATTGTGGAATAGAGTACCTGATGGCACTATGGATGGACATACTGAAATGCAACACACTCCCATCACCTGAGCTCTGTTGTAGAATTTGGTCCTATCAGCCTAAATACAGAGTTTAGTATCAGTGTGAGTGTACCTTGAAAGGTAGCGAGCAGCCTGTTACTTTCCTCGAGTCTATCAAGATGTAGTCTGTTACCTTCCTAGAGTACACTATGATGTAGTCTGTTACCTTCCTAGAGTGCACTATGATGTACCTGTTACTTTTCTAGAGTACACTATGATGTACCTGTTACCTTCCTAGAGTACACTATGATGTAGCCTGTTACCTTCCTAGAGTACACTATTATGTACCTGTTACCTTCCTAGAGTACACTATGATGTGGCCTGTTGTCTTCCTAGAGTACACTATGATGTGGCCTGTTGTCTTCCTAGAGTACACTATGATGT
>CABFVX010000128.1:0-35264 GCA_902151425.1 Timema shepardi | reverse complement strand
ATATATATATATATTTATTTGGTGGCGGTTTTTATTTTTTTAAGTAAATTGTCATTTATATTACTTGCTTATAATCTTTTAAATGTAAAAATACAAAATTACTGTTCTGAATAAGAAGGAATTAGAGTATATAGAATATACACAGTTAAGGGGATAGAAGAGTCCAAATAAAATAACAGGTGCCACATACCTTTAAACAATTTTTGTTGTTGTTGATTAATGACTGAATAAGACGGTAAGATGTGAAAATAAATTGAGATTCACTTACTTTCCTGGAGATCAGGGAGAGGTCTGGAAATGTTATCAAAATTAACGCAAAGTCAGTGAATTTAAATATTAACTAATTTTGCACCTAAAAATTTTAATAAAAGGGAAAGATTTTGTTTCTTAGTGTTAATAAAATACGTTGTCTAGAATTAACAGTATGCTAGCATGAAACTATTCTACAAGGTTTTGTTTATAAAATAATTAACACAGTGCCACAAATAATACCTTAAACGTTAAATATTTTTCAAAAGTTTGGAAAATTCTAGGAATTTTATAATAAACGTTTTGAAGCCACCTTGCCATCCCTAAAATAGTTTCAACGGGAAAATATGGCTATAGTAGCCCCGTGGTTTCTTTGGTGCTGACTGACAGCTCACAGCTAACTTCTGAAAGTCAACATTTAGGTATATACCTAAATTTTTACCATCAGAAGTGACAGCTGCTAAACACATGTTTTTGCAGATCATATGGTTCGGCGTAGGAATACATAATTTGGTTTGGTAACTTTTCAAAGCTGTCAGTCAGCACCAAAGAAGCCATGGGGCTACTGTACATTTCCTCAATTCTGCCTTTATAGTTCCTGCCCCATTAGCGTAGTTAATAAATATGTTACCAGCCTCGGTGACCGCCTGGTCTAAGGCGTCATTCTCTCAATAGATTTGACTGTTGATGTTGGGGAGATTGGGGTTCGAATCCCGGTCGGGTGTATTGAGGGTACTATTTTATAAGTACTCCTTATCTAAATTAGGCCTTCCTCGTCCCTAACACATAAGCCTAATTAGTATATCATATGTGACGCGTTATTTTATATTTACAACCCGAACTGGTACGAAAGAGTTATCCTGCAGTCTACTCGTGGAGCCGACCTTTGCGGCACATCTACCATGGGTGATTCTTTCACACGCTTTGTATACGAGTCCTGACATAATCAGTATTTGTTACAATGTCACACATATGACTTGGAAAAGGTAATAAAATCTTCTATAACACGTTTCATTGAAGAATCGATCATATTTGTGCCTGTGGAAAGTGAACTGTAGCGAGTATTGGAATAAATTTAAACGAGCTGGGGTATACGAATCACCTGATTGTATAATGGTATAGGTGCCAGTTCACTTTCAGACTAGCAGTCGTTACTGCAACCGCTGAACGTTTCTTATATTTAGTTACTCGTTATATTCATCAATAAGTAAAATACACCATCTATACAATATAATATACAACTAAACACAATTACCTCCATACGACTCAATAAGTATTGATTGCAAGGCTCTCAGCCTTGAAAACCACAGTTTCTCCTCGCCACTAAAATGATAACGATAAAACTGTTTCCAGTGTAAGCGGGAAACATTAGTCCAGGATATTATTAGTCTGAATGCAAGAAGGACTCTAGTACAGCATCGGCACGCACTCAAAAGGAAGGAATCTCTTACCCAACAGAGATCTAATAATCTCAATGTTGACTAGTAAATTCGTGTTCAAGGATATTAGTGCTACTTGATCCTACCTCTCACACCTTAGCTATTTACCAAAGCCTTCACAGCATCAACACCAGTGTTTTTTAATCCTATCTTAAAAAGGAAAAAAGAAAGACAATTAATTAGCAGATTATTATATCAAAACCTTTGAATATTTATATGGACCTATATTTAATACTAGTTTGAGCAGTGGCGTACACAATATTTGACACCTAACCCAACTTAACCTAACCTAACATCCAATCAAAATAATAAACGTCTGAAAAGATACACTAACAAATGAGTTCTGATTTGTTCTGAGGTCTTACTTTTGTCCACACACACACACACACACACAACTACAATTCCTAAGGGTGGCATCGACAATAAAACAATACCTAAAAAGTCCTGGTCTAAATATATCCTGCCACGCTTGCTCAGATAAACCACTGATTCTATTCTCCACTAAATTGTTAACGACGTCTGTTTTAAGATAAAAAAAGGTTCACAGACCAAGAAAATCATTGTTTCTCAACTCCACCAAAATGTTAACGACGTCTGTTTTAAGATAAAAAGGTTCACAGACCAAGAAAATCATTGTTTCTCCACTCCACCAAAATGATAACGACGTCTGTTTTAAGATAAAAAGGTTCACAGACCAAAAAAAATCACTGTTTCTCCACTCCACCAAAATGATAACGACGTCTGTTTTAAGATAAAAAGGTTCACAGACCAAGAAAATCACTGTTTCTCCACTCCACCAAAATGATAACGACGTCTGCTTTAAGATAAAAAGGTTCACAGACCAAGAAAATCACTGTTTCTCCACTCCACCAAAATTATAGCGACGTCTGTTTTAAGATAAAAAGGTTCACAGACCAAGAAAACCACTGTTTCTCCACTCAACCAAAATTATAGCGACGTCTGTTTTAAGATAAAAAAGGTTCACAGACCAAGAAAATCACTGTTTCTCCACTCCCAAAATGATAACGACGTCTGCTTTAAGATAAAAAGGTTCACAGATATCACTGTTTCTCCACTCCACCAAAATGTTAACGACGTCTGTTTAAGAAAAGAAGGTTCACTGGCCATGAAAACCACTGTTTCTCCTCTTCGCTTAACTAATAGACACGCCTGTTTAAATATTTATAAATAATAATCTTCTCGGCTTGTGAGACGAGAGTCGAACCAAGTTTGACTCAGTATAGAGTCATATGTGATGGTTCTATGGAATCGGACTCAAACGTAAATGGCCGGCTTAAGTTTCATAAGTCGATTAATCTCTTACCATACAAATAACGAGAAACTAGGGTCGAATGGGGAATTGGCAGCCGTCCAAATCTTGACTATGTACGGCCATAACACAGTGAAAAAATTTGCAGTCCACACCAACCCTCTCGGTTCGGCAACATTTCCCTTGTTTTTATTATTTATTATTATTATTATTATTATTATTAGCACCGCGTCTTACTACCCGTTCGGGTTATACGCACTTACGCTAATGTGTAATGGTAGGCCTGGCATTTCCGACATTTACAAGTAGTGATTAATACACGTCTTGTCAGAGGTTAAGGTGGTAATCAGATAAATCTGTGCCGGGACCGAGGATAGAACCCCGGCCACCATCACAGGAGTCCGACACCTTACCCCTAGACCACCAGGTCACCTCACTTGTTTTTTGTTTTTATAAATTCCGATTGTAATACTAGCTACACTTTGGCCGGTACCGTATACATTTAATGTGATGGATCTATTTTTGTCCGCGTATTCACACCGGTGGGGTAAGGACTAGTAAGGTAGGATTTTTAGGAAATGTATCCGCATTTGCATAAGGAGAAATTGGAAAACTATTGATTAAACAAATTACTTAGTACACCCGGCTGGCATTCAAACCTTCTTTGTCAAAACAAAACGAGACTTTCGCACTTGACCGTGTACTCATCGGTAAGGTTTTCAATGGAATAAATCAAATCAAATTTAATATAAAAATAAATAAGAACTATAACACATTTAGAATACATTCTTGATTACGTACTCTATAAAAAAAAATCAAATTTTACGGTTTAAGCCATGGTGGTTCAACGTACTTTATCCCAAGGGCCAGATCTGACTATCAGTTTTCACCGTGGGCCAAAAATGTATTGTGTTATTCCATCAACTTAATGCAACACCGAATCAACAATTATGTTTAATAATAATAATAGTAAATTCTCTTTTTGGTTGGCAGGATCTTTAATATTCTACTGCCAGAAAATAGCTGTATTTATTATGTCACAGAAATATTATAATGAAATATATACGCACACTTTTACAAAACAGCTATTATTTATATATATATATATATTTATATATATATTATCAATCAAATACATATTTAAATAACCCGCTTCAATGGCCGCGTGGTCTAACGCGCTACTCTTAAGTTAAACTAGACTGCCGAAGACGGGGAAATCGGGGCTCGGTCCCAGTTGAGTGTACAGGGTGATTTTTCCTAAATAGTTTTCCACTCTCCCTCCACGCAAATGCGAGTGCACTTCCTCTAAATGAAACTTTCCTCATCCTTAACACATTAGTGTAATTAGTATATATGCGTATAACCCTAAAGGGTAGTAAGACGCGGTGCTAAAAAATGTAATAAAGTGTAATTATAACCTTATTAAATAACCATTTATATTTAAATCATAAACTATTTCACATCTGCCACCGAGGGTTTCCATTTAATTTTCTTCCCGGGATACTTACTATGAGGGCCGCATTTGACCCGTGGGCTGCCATTTGGACTACACTGGCCTAAACTATCCATAGTATGGGCATGTAAACATATACTCTATCTACGGTAGGAGAGGTGACGACTGTTAGGAAAAGTTAACATATATCCATTCGCCAAACCATATGATCTGCAGGACCATTATGTTGAGTTGTTAATTTTGTAAGTCACAACTTAAACAACAAACAATTTTTTTAAGTATATTTTTATTTTAACCATTTTTACATTCATGAAACTTGAACTCATGAAAATAACTGTTTGGGTGTTGTTTTTTGAAAGCGGCCTCTGTAGTTCACTTAAAATGCTTATCAGACGAGAGCTTCTAAAAGCTTTCTCCATAATTATATTAAGACGGTGAACCAGCCAATTAAAGACGTCACACAAACCGTATTTAGTTGTGTTCATGTGTTGTTTATATTTTGTATGGCTTTTTCTATGATTATAAAAAACGTGTATATATTTTGGCGGACGGTTGTAAATAGATACAAGTAATACTTTTTAACTTATTATTTCATTTACTATAATATCTCTTATTGCCACAACCTCAAAACATTATTATTATTATTAGCACCGCGTCTTACTACCCGTTCGGGTTATACGCACTTACACTAATGTGTAATGGTAGGGTGATTGTGAAAGGAAATGAAGGACCTACAGTTTAACGTGGAATCCGAACCACGGTGGAGGCCTGGCATTCCCCACATTTACAAGTTGTGATTAATACACGTCTTGTCAGAGGTGAAGGAAGGGTTTGGAAATCAGATAAATCTGAGCTGGGACCGAGGATTGAACCTTGGCCGCCAGCACAGAAGTCTTGACACCTTACCCCTAGACCATCAGGTCACCAACCTCAAAACAAAAAAACATGATAGTTTTATTAAAAAAATAATTTTTATTTCATTGAGTTACTAAAACGCCACCCGTTTTGGCGGCGTAGTTGGCTAACGCGCTTGTCGTGTTGAGCTCGACTGCTGAGGACGGGGAGATCGATGTTCGAATCTCGGTCGGGTGAACTGGGGGTGGTTTTTCCTAAATGGTTTTCCACTCTCCCTCCACGCAAATTCGGGTTCACTTCCTCTAATTCAACATTCCCAATTCCTAATCCAAGTAATTAGTACTTAAAGCGTATAACCCAAACGGGTAGTAAGACGTGGTGCTAAATATTATTATTACTAAAACGCCATTTCTACAGAAATGCTTAGGAAAGTATTATTAGACTCGTTTGATAACTCTTTACTTTCTATTGAAATATAATAGGCCTATTACTAAGCAAATAATAATTATTTCTGAATAGATTGACATTAGTTACTTTCAGTCCAGTTTCATAATAAAGAATCACTCTCCCATCATACAGTAGCCCCATGACTTCTTTGGTGCTGACCGATAGCTCACTGCTGACGGCTTTAAAAAGCTACCAGACAAAATTACGTATTCCTACGCCGAACCATATGATCTGCAAAAACATGAGTTTAGCAGCTGTCATTTCTGACGGTCAAAATTTAGGTATAGGGCCTATACCTGAATGTTGACTGTCCGAAGTCAGCTGTGAGCTGTCAGTCAGCACCAAAGAAGTCATGGGACTACTGTATATAGGGTAATATAGTTATTGTATGATCCTGGTATGAAGAAACTTTTAGAAAATACTAACCAACCCATCTTTTTGCGGGTAATATTGCTATTATTTCATTAGATTTTTAGTTATATGTGATATAATATAAGACGTTATAGCTGCAGAGCATACGACGACGTGTAAAATATGAAAATTGTTTTTGTACATATTTTACAATCAAAGTTTCTATCAGCCTATGCAAATATTGTCAGGCGATTGTGCAAGTTAATGAGGTAAAGCAGCTTAATGGAAGTAAAACTACCTATCTCACCACATTGCTCCACAACACGTCATAATTTACACTAGAGAATTGTTTACAAACTTTCAGCAGTTACGCTTCGATATCCGCATGGTCTAACGCGGTACAATCGCAGTAGACTAGACTGCCAAAGATGTAGAGATCGAGGTTCGAATCATGGTTGGGTGTATTGAGGGTGGTTTACAAAAAAAAATGTTTCAACTCTTAATCAACGCAATTGCGGGTACACTTTTTTATAAATTAACCTTCCAAATCCCTAAAACCATTAGCGTACTTAGTAAATAAGCGTATAACCCGAACGGATAGTAAGACGCGGGGCTGAAAAAAAAATTCACATCCCTTTCGGGGCCATGGTTTAACCAACATAGGCCTACTTCTTCTAGAGCAGGGGTCCTTAACCCGTGGCTCGTGGGCCCCTTGCGGCCCGCCAGCTCATGAAAGACAAAAATTATTCTAAGAGGGGGGGAAAAAATACAATAACAGATAAATAGTTTACATACCGGTAATTAAATACTAAAATAAGTACGTATTTTAAGTTATTTTATGAACTATTTTTGCTTTATACATGAAGAAAAATATTACGTTTTTGTACAAATATACTTTGAACCGGCAAATGACTAGCCTAGTATAAAAGGGAGATAGTCGGCTACTATGTATTTCAGGTGTGTTCGAACCTATTCGGGAGTGTTCACGTTTGTTCATCACTGCTGAGACACTCGGGACGTCAGAAGAAAAACAATCTATTGATTGTTCAATCGTAATATTGTCGGTACGGTATTGCGACCCGCAAGCCAACGAGAGACAGAACCTTTGGCCCTCGGACATAAAAAGGTTGAAGACCCCTGGTCTAGAGCTTCATAAAAACATGTTGCAAGCTTGTCAAGTATAAACGGCCGTTCCATGGTTTAATAGCCTAAATATAGGGGTAAGGTGTCAGACTTCTTTGCTAGGGGTCCGGGTTCAATCCTCGGTCCCGGCACATATATATCTGATTGCCAAACCCTTCCGTCACCTCTGACAAGACGTATTAATCACAACTTGTGAACGTGTGGAATGCCAAGCCTCCACCGTGGTTCGAATCCCACGTTAAAATGTAGGTCCTCCATTTCATCTCACAACCACCCTTCCATTACACATTAGCGTAAGTGCGTATAACCCAAATGGGTAGTAAGACGTGGTGATGATGATAATAATGATAATAATAATAATAATAATAATAGCCTAAATCTCTAGTGGTGAACTAAACAAAGCCGTGACAGGAAAATAAAGTTCATGCCGTTACACCATAATCCGCGTTAATTTGTTTACCAGACCTGCTGGTATTACTACATATGTTTTTATTAATAAAACTCTGTGGTAAGGGTCCGTCTTTAAATTATGTAAAGCTTTTATTTCGTAATTTTCGACCCCCTTTATCTTAAGTATTTTTTTACGATTCAATGTAATTAGATTATTACTACCCGCCTCGTTGGCGTAGTTGGCTAACGCGCTAGTCGTGTTGAGCCCGATCTGCTGAGGACGGGGAGATCGAGGTTCGAATCTCGGTCGGGTGAACTGGGGGTGGTTTTTCCTAAAATGGTTTTCCACTTTCCCTCCACGCAAATTCGGGTTCACTTCCTTTAATTCAATCTTCCCAATTCCTAATCCATAATACTTGAATAGTATAACCCGAACGGCTAGTAAGACGTGGTGCTAAATAATAATAGATTATTTTTATATTGGTAATAATGCGAGTAACATAAAAATTTAGAATACTTTTAAATTGTTTTAATATTTTGTCTCACCATTTTGATCCCCCCCTTCGCCAACCCCTTACGTAATTTAAGGATGGTCCTTAACTGGTCACTCACAGTATGTCACATACTCAATACACATACTTACCGCCGTTAAGGAAACTTCACACTGGCAGATAAATTCCAGCACTTAGGATTCATACCTTTATTATGATTTTTGGTTTCCAGCGCCGCGTCTTACTATACCAGTTCGGGTTATACGCTTGTGTTCTAATAACGCTAATGGTTTTAGGGATTAGAAACGTTATATTAAGAGAAAGTTTACTAGTATTTGCGTGGAAGGAGAGTGGAATTTTTTTTTAAAAAAAAACCCACCTCAGTTCACACGACCGAGATTCGAACACCGGTCTCCCTGTCATCGGCAGTCTATTCTACTGCGTGAGTGGTGCAAACGGGCACCGAAGCGGGTTAAACCTCTGATTAATATTTTTTTTTTTGTGGCACTGACAATAAATTGTATTTATTCAAGAAAATAGTCCTATTACACTCCATTTTAGAAATAATTTGATTATTGCACTTTTTAAAATATGGATTACCCGCTTAAGTCTCAATGGTCAAACTGGCCTGCTGATAACATAGAGATCGGGGTTTGAATCACAATCGGGTATATTGAGGGTGATTTTTTTCTAAATTGTTTCCCACTCTCCTTCCATGCAGACGCGGATAGATTACCTCTAAAATGCCTCCTTCCTCGTCCTTACCCCATTAGAGTAGTTATCACGCATGTGTACAACCTGAACAGGTAGTAAGACGTTGTGATTTTTATTTTTAAATCTAATCATCTTAATTTCACTAGTCTCCAACTCGAGAGAATTTTATCACCTGTTTATTCCTCTTTTCAAAGACCTTTGACATAGGTAAAGTTCATATTTCATGGGAAGAATCTTAACAGACAGTTAGAAAAGATACTAAAGCTACCTTCACGTTTTCATACGTCAAATCTTGTGGTCTGTAGCTTTCACTTTCAACAGTGTTATTTTAAAGGTATGAACAATATAAAAATAATAATACGGTAAACTGTTATCAGTGTTGACCAAGATAATCATGTTTAGGTAGGCCTTTATTTTCTAAACCGTTTTTCCTATTAAAAGTGGGCTAAATAAATATAGCCCTACATTACCCGCTTCGGTGGCCGCATGGTCTAACGCGCTACTCTCGCAGTAGACTAGACTGCCGATGACGTCGATGTTTGAATCTTGGTCGGGTGAACCGAGGGCGGAAAATGGTTTTCCACTATACCTCTGCGCAAATGCGGGTACACTTACTCTAAATATAACGTTCGTCAGCGTGATTAGTACATAAGTGTATAGCCCAAACGGGTAGTAAGACGTGCTTTCTCTCTCTCTCTCTCTCTCTCTCTATATATATATATATATATATTCACTTTCTCATTGAACCTTTGGAGAATACTAACAGATATTGTAGGATTGCTATTATTGATAGAACTTAAGATGTAATGGAAAGGGACGTGAGAAAAGGTAAGCGTTTTCTCAGTTTTTATGGCAACATCTTTTTTCGCTAAAAAAAATAAACTATTGCTTCAGTACAAACATAGAATTTAATTTTATTCACATGGTGACCTCAACATTTCTTAATAGTAGAGGTTTGTGAGTTAGACTACATCTCTAGCTGTGGCGTATCCCTTGTGGAAGCTGTGCCTCATAGTGAACATAGAAGATAATTTACTAGAACGTTTTTAATGTTAATTCAGAACGTGAGTGAAAGCTTGTTCTAAATTGGCCAACACAAAAAACTCCATGGCCTCAGCCTGCAATCTAGTTTTACCGACCGGGCGCCCGCCGTTTGCTGGTGAAGATAGTGCCAACTTATGCAGATATATAATATCTCTGTGGAGTGAGCCCTCACTAAATGGATACATAATAGCCGCGGCTATTTGATTCTTAAGATATGATATAGCCTGTCACGTGATATCGAAAGATAAGTATCGATACTTTACTCATTAAAAGTATCGGAAGAAAAATATCGATACCCTACTAGTATCGAAAGATTATCGATAGCAGTAAGTATCAGTACCGAAATTTTAATCTGGATATTTTTTATTCTAGTAATAATTTCAACTTTTTCATCGTTATTGTATTTTCATATTTATTTAAACAGTGAAAATTATAACGGTTGATAATATTTTAAAACATTCTGTTTCACTCTACAACTTCTTAAAAAAAACTTCCATAATTAACTTCTGGAAGATGCCATTTCTAACGCCTTTTGTCGTTTATATGCTCTATCAAGATAGATTAACTTTTGACGAACACTAGAAGAAAGAACACCATGTCCTGCTTCATCTTCTTAAACAACACAAATAAACATTTCTGCTCCATTTGCTTGGGGCCCCTTTGAGTTGAGTGGGTTTATTGATAAAGGAAGGGGTAGTAAGATTGGTCGGCCGGTTAGGCACCAGGCTGTATTGATAATAAATATGAAATAACAGCTGTTAATTATGATGAACTAAAAAAGATTGAATGCTATAGTTGTTTCTTGCTTGTCATGCAGAAAGAAAGGAAAATATCGATATTAATAAAGTATCGATACCTTCTCCCCATCACGACATGTGGTCAACACAACGAACCCTCCGGCCTTTAAGCTCTGTTTTCTAGACCGTAGCAGCTAATTATTTATTCAAGTAGATACTTACTCATTTTGTCCTCACGAGGCAGAGTTTACCCCGTTCCAGACACATAACTTCACAGAAAAATGTGGAAGTGTTGGGGGATCGAACTATGGACCTCTGACCTTTGAGCCAAGAACTCACTTGGTAAATAATGGTTAACTATTTATTCAAATTTGATGTTATAATTATATTATATTTGCAGTGTTGAATACCGTAGTGAACAGGAAAGGAAAGTCACCCCCTTTCCCTGTCCCCTCCCCTCTGAATCACCCAATTATTGGCACTTATTTAAATAAGCAACAAAACCGTAATGCAAAATTTTCACTGAACATTATACAGTATGGCCCACGAAAAAGTAGATCGCCTCTTATATCCAGCAGGCGCCTCACTCTGAATTGAAGGTCAATCCCCTTCCAACCATATTGTGACATGAAGAATGAGCAAGTGAACTGCTTGTCTAAAGCCTTATTGACTCGTTCTTGGTGACCTGGCGGTCTAGGGGTAAGGTGTCAGACTTCTATGCTGGCGGCCAGGGTTCAATCCTCGGTCCCGGCAAAGATTTATCTGATTACCAAACCCTTCCTTCACCTCTGACAAGACATCTTGTGAATGTGAGGAATGCCAGGCCTCCACCGTGGTTCGGATTCCACGTTAAACTGTAGCTCCTTCATTTCATCTCACAATCACCCTACCATTGCACATTGGCGTAAGTGTGTATAATCCGAACGGGTAGTAAGACGGGGTGCTAATAATAATAATAATAATTGACTCATTCTTCATGTCACAATATGGGTGGAAGGGGATTGACCTCCAATTCAGAGTGAGGCGCCTGCTGGATTTAGGAGGTGGGCTACTTTTCCGTGGGCTAACCTGTAAATCATTTGCTTTGTGTAACTGCTATTAAAGCACATGCTAACAAGAGCGGTATATTCCTTTGTTCGTGTGAAGGATACACTTTGTGCATGTGCGCCAGCTCGAAAATCAAAATCTCTGTCCCTAAAATCGCTTCAACAATGTACAGTAGCCCCATGACTTCTTTGGTGCTGACTGACAGCTCACAGCTGACTTCTGATTGTCAACATTTAGTTATATACCTAAATTTTGACCGTCAGAAGTGACAGCTGCTAAACACATGTTTTTACCGATCATTTTGGTCTGGTAACGTTTCATAGATGTCAGTCACCACCAAAGAAGCCATGGGGCTACTGTACCTCCCTTACCTCTTTACTCCTCCACACCCCATCTTACAGTATATGGTGCACGGTTATAGTACGGTTTTGGTAGGAACTAAGACCCGTATGCAAGGATGATGCTGAGCACGGCCAGAGTACAGGCAGAGTATGAGCCTCGTGCTAGTACCATCTATGACGCAATATCTTGAGTCTCGCCAGAGCCTGGTCCCGGGCTGGCTCAGGCTATACTCTGCCTGTACTCAGAGGATATGTCCACAACATGGCGCTGAGCACATATACGATCGAGACAGCTGTTTTCACGACAGGCCTCATGCTCTGCTAGTGCTCAGCCTGTACTCTGGCCATGCACAGCATCGTCCTTGCATACGGGCCTAAGTTTTAGATATGTAAAACTTAGAAGAGGTTTGCCCGCATTTACGTGAAAGAGATTGGGAAACCGTTTAGTAGAAACAAACTTAGGCTACATGGCAGGGATTCGAACCTCCCTAGTCCGTGTGTCCACCGATGAGGGTAATTGATTGTATTTTTGACGTCCTCCATAGATGCAGAGTTGTCAAAATGTTAATTCCAAACGTGCCTGAAAAACAACGTCCCCGATTAGTGAGCCATCTGCATTATTTGCTAGATATTCACTACCGAGCTGCCATTTTTCTTATTTAGTCATCTTTGTTTTCCGTGACGGTGTTATTCGTTAGAAGCCAGTATAAACGTTTAGAAAATAGTTTTATTTTTAAAATTTATGTGTCTGCTTTCTTGACAGTGTTTAAAAAATATATTTTAATATTGATAGAACTATCATGTCTCAGAATACTTTCATAGTTCCTTTGTAAACAATACCGTCTCGTGACCAAATTCTTAGGCACGCTTGGAAGGAGTGCCCCCAAGTTTAAAAGAGGAGGTACCGGATTTTTTAAAAACTTTTTGCTTCAAGAAGCTATTTGGAGTTCTTTTGTGTGATAGTTGTGGCTTTGTGCGTCCTTCTATTTTGTGCTTTACATTATTGTGTTATCACATATTATAGACATATACTTATAAACTCTCGTTTGTTGGCTTTCACTGATACACACATGCTACAATAAAGTCCACAAAACTCTAAAGCCCGGTACACACGACAAAACTTCTTGTATATAAAGTTGTGCAATAAATTGTGCAATATCTTGGTCACATGGATTGCATACAAATTTTAGACAGTGACTATTCACATGGAATTTTTAATTGCATACAATATTTGGGGGGGGGGGGGCGGGGAACATGGGGGTTTTTGCTCTTTTTTTGAGAAAATTATGATTTGGAAAATATTAGTATTTAATGCAAATAATTTCTTAATCATTCCTAATTATTATGAAAATGTATATATATTTTTTTAAACAATTGAAAACCTTTATATTTGAGGTTTAACTTCCTTAAATTATAATTATTTGTTTGTTTTCAAGCATTTAGCTGTTTTTTTTACAATCACTTTGTTTTAAATAACTGTTTAGCAGATGAAGTTTTCGTGTTTACAACTCAAAAGTTGTACAAGAAAAATGGCTGATATAGGACGCGTTCTATTTCCTAAAATTGTATACAATAGGTTGTGCAAAGCAGATATTGTACAAGTTTCGGTGTTCACACAACGCCATCTTCAGGCTGCAACTTCTTGTACAACTTTTTGTACAAGAAGTTGTGTCGTGTGAACCGGGCTTAAAGATGTGTAGGCACGGAGTCAGTATAAGGCATTCACGAGCTAAGTTTACCTGAATGACAGCTCGAAATGTTACTAGAAGTAATCCCTAATATATCACTACGCCAACAGCTGACATCTATCACTTTGGATGACTGTAATGAAAACAGATGGCAATATATTAATGTAATAGTTAACCACGGTAATTTAGGCCAATATTATTTATATATTTATTTAAGGTCGGACACAAAGTTTATTTATAGTTTTATTCGCCTTAAAAAAATATTAACACCGCTTTCACAAAAACCTCTAACGAACATAGCCTCAAAATGGCGACTGACGAATTTTAAACCATATGATTGAACATAACGGTAAACAAGTTTTTTACAATGATGGGGACACGCAGTTGATGAAAATACTTTATTCAGTTAAATATTTCAAAATACGATCAAATAATCATAAAATCGTGTATCGTATGTAAAAAAATGACAACAATTTTCTCTTTTCCAAGTAAATACGATGCTTGTATTAAAAGGTATTGATGTATGCACTGTATTACACAAAATCAGTAACTTTCCAAAACGAAAAATAAGTACTTTTAATTATGTTTAAAATATTGTTTCGAGTTGGACAAAAATAAATTATTTAAAAAAATGAAATAGTATGAGAAAACTTAAGTTTACGTTATTTTAAATGTAATATATAACAGGTAATTAAAGATCTTTACATTTATAACAAAACTGTGATCTTTTACAAGTGTTGGCAACCCAAAACTTAAACATATGATTTTCGAACTGTCATCCAGGTAAAAACCTATCGTGAATGGAATTTACCTTGTCAATATTGATTTCCCCTTTCATCCCATACCATCCTATTTTGTTTTGAAAGGGGAAGGGAGGGGTAGTGACTTCGGTTGTAGTCGTCACCTTTCGGGCAAGAGAAGTCGTAGCTCGGCTGCTTGCATTTTTACCTGACATCTGCAGCTCTCCCCTTTCTCTCCCTTCCGAAATTTATGACGTCACAAATAAGAACTACAATATATTCAATTCACGGTAGGAATTACTCTCTGAAAGGTCTTTTTTCCTACCAATATCCTACTATATAGTAGATTTATGGTTAGGGAAAAAGGCCTCTCAGAAGTCAATTCCTACGGTGAATAGAATATAGCTAGAGCAATGGGATGAAAGTCGAACAAATACCGACTTTCAACCACCGTCCATCATTAGATGCATTAGTGCACATCTTGCATGAATGTTACGGTCACTGTCATGTACGGGATTTTTTTAAAACCCCACTGATGCTTGAATTACATTTAAATGATTATCAGAAGAATATTTTGAAAACATAAAATAAAATAATTACATATCTTCAATCAAAGGCAAGCAACGCTTGCTTTGCTTGCCCTGACGCAACGCCACTGCCCCAAACTATATTGTGACACTTTCGTTTGACAAACTGAAACATTCAGGACAATAAAGTTCTTACATTTTACTTTGTATGACTCGTGTCGTATCGTGGGCGTGTGTTTATGTAACTTATATAATAAACTCACACTACCACATATAGATTACATATATGGACTTCTTGTACAAAATTTTGGTCACATCGATAGCATACAAATTTTGTCTCAATACTGTTCACACGGAATATAAAATTGCACACAATATCTTGTTTATTATCTGTGGATAACCACAGATAGTAAAAATTGAGTGTATATCTTGAACGTAGTGGCAGTTGAACTGTTAAAATGTTACTATGTACATGGCATGTTCAAGAACTGATGAGATTAGTAAATGTAGAAAATTAAACTAAACGTATCTACTGAAGCAAAATTAAGAAAAAGTGTTTCTTATAAAAAACTGCACAAATGCTGTATCTAACCCGCATTCTCTCCCACCCCATTTTAAACCCGCCCTTGCAGTTATATGAATAACACGAACTGGTACACAGTGTTATACCAAGGTATAATTGTGCCCAGGGATGATGATATTAGTGCCTGCCTGCTCGTTACCATGTCCCCCTCCAATAATATATGGTGGCTGGTTTTGGGCAGTCAAAATTATAGATATTTTTAATATTAAACACAGTTTTAGTGTACATACAAGGATATAAAAATGACTCAAATGATAATTAAGAGTCACCCACTGGCTAATTTCACATTCTCGTTACCGCTTTGCACTGTTGGCTAATTAATCATAAACGCTTGTACTGTAGAAAAATATATAATACTTTTGATTCAACTTGATGTCAGGAAGAAGCTATTTAAATGTGTCACATAATATAGATATTTTAATTTGTATACCTACACTAATAACACACAGCTTTACTTTACCGGCCTGACGGCGCCTCCAGACTAGAGGAGCCCATGGTGGGTGGCTCCCTCTTTATACGGTTCTTCTGGTAGGGTTGATCGTACTATTAGTGTCTCTAACCGGCACAAAAAAAAAAGGTTCAATCTCGATAGTTATTATCTAAAACTACTGATTCTAGATGGTGGATTTCCATTTTATTTACGTGAATAATGAATACTATTGTTGAGTTTATCTTACCTATCCTTGCCCTCGATTCAACCTGTCTGCAGCCTTGCTTTGAATGTATTGTTCCATTATTCAACCAGAATATCCATGCTTGTTTTGTGTACTTTTTTGGAGTTTAACGAATTAAATCCATGCCATAAAATGTGATTATGTATTCCATGTTTAAATGTATTACTTAAAAAAAGTACACATTGTTTTAACATAATTGAAATGTCCGCTTAGTTTTTATACAGTTAAGTATAGGCTCTAAACTTCAACAGCTCCGTATATGTTCAGTCTTTTGTTTTTAGGTTTGTGAAGATGAGCGTCATCATACGACTGCAGAATTTACCGTGGTCGGCCAACGCCCTAGACATCCGCCAGTACTTCAGGGGTCTCTCCATTCCTGAAGGAGGGGTCCACATAGTGGGTGGAGAGCAAGGAGATGCTTTCATAGCCTTCAGGTAGGTCTCTAATTCAAAACTTACCGTGTGTAGCCGCTTGTTCAGTTGATAGCATTGTTCATCTTACACAGTGCATGCCATGGCTTGGGGTTATTGGGTCAACACTACGTACACTTTTTCTATGGGATAAACTTCATGTTACGTTTTATGGTGCTTACTGCGAGTTGTAGTTCTTATAAAATATGTTTACACTTAATAGTATCGAAAGTACGTCTCAATTCTAATTTGGTAGTTTTCCTAAAATAATCTGTTTGTATATAATTATTTAACAAGCTGATACACAACTGTTTCTCTTAAGGAAAGAAGACTAGTTCGCCATTAATTCGTGCACAAATGAATTAAATCGTTAAAAAAAACTAGTTGAAAATTGAATACAGTTTCTTTGTATCTGGTAAGAGGTCCTCACAGGAGTATTTTAAAGCTGGTTCAGTTAAACAATTCTGTGGCATACGTTGACTAATAAAATCTGATGAACTTTCCACCTAAGAATTTGTGATAGACAAAAAAGTGGAGGGAAGTAGATAATAGGTTAGTTGATGGAAGGAGAAAAAAGTATAACACTCTACAGATGAAAGGTGGTTTACTTATTTTACCAAATTCTGAAAATTAAAAAAATGACACCTGGACACGGGAATCTAAACCTGGACCTTTTGCTTAGTATGCCACTGCTCTTAATCATTAAGTTATCCAGGAATCGTCCTGTGCCCAGGGTCATTCTTCAGTCATATTTTAAGGCAGTCTATGATGGAAGTGCGGAAATTGTCGACTACAAATGTGTGTTTTATTAAGATCACGATCTATCAGATAACGCAGCCACCTGCGACTCGGTAGTTGGCTTATTGCTCCACTTTTACAATTATTAAGGTATCATTTTTCAATTTTCAGAATATGATATCTAGATGCGAGTAAATCCCCACTAAAACAAATATAATAGTTTTGGCTATTTGATTTTTATTTTGCCAAAGTTAGGACGGTGGAAAAGGAAGATACGCTTACTATACAAGGGTCTGAGAAGAATGTTTAACAGTCGATAGTTCATTTGTATAGTCCAAATTCTGAACTGACTAGCCGCCAAAGGCAAAGTATTTTAAGTTCAGAATCATTTTGAATTGTGATTATTACAACTCCGCTGTAGCAGAATCAAGATGATTAAAGACAGAATAAACTTCCTGGATTTTATCTCTTAACATCAGTAGAATAAAATTCATTTTAAATCAATTTTTCTCATTGTTTTAGCTCAGCAAAGTACATGAATCTTTGGTCAAACCTCTACTCAGCCGAAAAATGATTTTAAGTTGATTTGTATTAGACATTTTTAATATTCTCTTTGAAGGAAGTAAAGTGTTTAAAAACTTGGGAAAAAAAAACTAATTCTCTACAGTCTAAATGTCAATTTTTCATAAAAGAATTGAGCTGCATAAATAATGTTTATGATTGTCTGATCTTGATCTTACGGCTCCTAATTTAATTTATTCATCTTTTCTATAACATCGGGAAGAAATGAAAAATCTACTAGCCATTTCAGATCATCCATATTTGACTGGTAGAGTATATCCATTTCTTTAATAATTTACGAGATAAGTAAAAAAATTCCCGCAATTTTTTTAGGGCTTACCTACAACTTATTCTGCCATGTAACCCTCGAATTACTCCCCTCCTTGGTTGATACAACGCTCCCCAAACCGTTTCAACTTCTTGAAGCATTCCAGATAGGAGTTATTCGGGATCTGTCGTTGAGTCTACTTGTGAATTTTCTTTGATATCTTCAATCCTGTCGAATTTTCGTCTTTCAACGTGGATTTTAGTTTTGGAAACAGGAAAAAGTCCTCGGGGGCTAGGTCAAGCTAGTTGGGAGACTGGGGAATCTGAGCTTTCTCCATTTTATTGCTAAAATTCATGAATCAGCAGTGATGCTTTTACGGGCGCGTTGTTGTGCTAGAAAACCAGGATTTTTTTCCCACAGCTTGGTCTTTTTTCTCCTGACATTTTCTCACAAACATCTCAGCACTTCGAGATAATACCACCGATTTACTGTTTGCTCCTTTGTTAATAATTCTAGATGGACAACGAACGCTCTCAAAGCTTAAAAAAATATCCAGTCAGCATAACTTTCACGTTCGACCTGATCTGCTGCGATTTTTTCGTTCTCGAGATCTAAGCCATAAACCCAAGTTTCATCACCATGATTCTCTACATAGAGTTTTCGTACTCGTTCCTGCCATCCAAAAGTTACTGTCAGATCGCGACGCGATTGTCTCTCTGATTCTTAGTCAGCAGCTGTGGTACAAACCTTGTAGAAAATCGATGTATATCCTATTTTTCGATCAAAATGTCATGATACGATCTCATTGAAATGTTATACTCATCCACAATTTCTTGAACTTTCAATCAACGGTTTGAACGCATGGTTTCTTGAACTTGGGTCATATGAGCGTCATTAGTTGATGTTGAGGGCAGCCCTGAACAGCATCAGTTTACTGCCGCCTCCCTTTGAATAGCTTAAACCATACATAACACTACGTATGTTCTAATCTCGGATTGCTATAAACTTATGTCATCATTTAATGTATCCTTAAACGTTTTCCCAAGTTTGACGCAAAATTTGCTGTTGATACACTGCTCGTGAAACCCATTCATCTCTAAGATCGTAAAACACGCCTGCTCCTTGGCAAACCGATGCAGTAAGGTGACTAATAACAGTAGAATGACGAGTCTATCTTTAGACTAGTTGAGAAGTTTGTTGCTAACCAGCTTCATCTACCGTCCATTGTTACGACATCATGTTGGGGCGCTATTTTAAAAGTTAGCGAACATTTTGCTTTGACGTCGTAGCTTATTTAAGAAATCAGCTCTTTGAATTGCCAAAAGACTTCGCCTTTATTTAACCAACGAACATTCATTTGAAAAAGTAGATATACATACTGAAAGTCTAGTTATTCAGTAAACTTCCCGATAAAATTTTGTTTTAATGTTTTGAGATCTAATATTGTTAATAATTTTTGCAACCCTCGTGGCATTAGCCATGCTTTGAAATTTTGCACAAAGTACTTAAACGTGAATTATACAATCGTACTTCAGAAATGAAACCACTTATCTTAGTGAGCTAATTAAATAAAATCATTATGAATGCCTGCCAAAGCATGAGCCATCTGAATTATGTTGGATAATTTTTTTATAGACATTTCTTTAACGATGTAATGTATTATACTAAAAAATTATCGTCTCTTGTAGTTGTTTCTATTATGGGTATTATTTTCAAAAATTCCTCTTTGTTTGATAATTTGTTGAAGTTCATTTTCACCGCCGCCCCTTCCCCCCAAATAATTTAGCTGTCTCAACAAAATAATTTTATTCATCTATCTAAATCTAGGCTTAGGCAAGAACGATATTCTACATCTCCCTTAAATTGTTTGGTTAAAGCTTTGGCCATCAGATTTTCACAGCATATGCTAATAGCTGGACAGAATCACTATAAGCTAATAATTATTATTTATTTCTGATTTCAGCAAATAGTTTATAGTTCTAAGACTGTGTAACGGTAGATGTAGTGACTATTTTGCGAGTGCAGTGAGCGTACCTACCTCTGTAACTGGAATGTGGAAATAAGGGGTGGGGGCGACCACTGCAAATAGCCAGGTAGCAACCAGTCTTCCTGTGAGTGCGTTTGGGACTGGGCGTGTTATACCAGAAACGTGGACACGGTGACCGAAATTGTACGTGTTATATTGATGTATGATAGTTGTACCCTTAAGTGTAAATATATATATAATTTGTAAATAGTAAAACACGCTACAACTGCATGATTAAAGGCCTTATTCACAAACTTACCAGGGAAAGGTTTTTCCTTCATAGCAAGCATATACCAGTTTGAACGAAACTGTTGTATCAGTGTAAAGGTCAGGGGTTGGTGTTCGGAAGGGGGGGAGGCGTAGGCAGACCTTATAAAGGAGGTGTTTATTTAAAAAAAAACTACATCTGATAACAGAGGTGCAAGATTCGCGTCGTTGAGTTGGATTTCGACTTCGTTCGTTTGCCATAGCCGGATACTACCCTAACCACGTAACCAATCAACTATTAGTAGTTCCTATACTACGGTTCACACACAAGTCCATCTTGCACTCTCATATGGGAACACAGCACATCTGCTATCACCTAGACTCGAACCCGCAAGTCATTCCATATAACATAGAGTCGATGCTAACCCGACGTCCTGTACGTCACAGACACGCGTGACCGAGGACCCAAGGTCCTAAGACAAGCACGCCACCCGACCGACCAGAAAGAGAGCCCTCCTCTCTTCCTCGACCTGTATTTAATAATTCGTTTTACCTTAGTTTTGAGACATGTGTCGACAAAGTTTTTTTTTAATCGAACCACTTGAACAACGCGGCTATGACACACTCTCATGTTTAAAAATCCTCCAACTAAATCCAACTCAAGTCGGCGAATTATTTCGTACATAATTTATTTACTTTATTACTACAATGTAACACTTAGCTCTTACAGCAGAAAACTGCTTTACAGTCTGTTTTGGGTATTCGGACTGTTAAAGCCTTCACATTTTTATGTTTATAAATTTTCTCCCTTAAAATTTGCAACATTTGCTCGGCATGAAAGGCACATACACATTTACCTTTTATATCCTTAAAAAAATCCCGTCCCCACTCATAGTGGCAGTTGTAGTTTTTATTTTTGGCTCATTTTAAACACACCTAAAGTACTAGAAGTCAGTTATTATGCTTAGCACACGAAACAACGGTAATTGCGGTTTAATATACGATGAGGAAGAAACTCTGAATAAGGGAAACCTTTTTCACATCTTACCATGACACTTGCATCGGAATAATCATCTAAACAACTCCACTAAAAAAATAAAAAGTAGTCTGACTCTTAAAAAAAAGGAAAGGTTCACAGTGCCAAAGCTAAACTTCTAGAAACATATTGGTTCTTCTATCTATGTTAACGTCTAAACTCGCACTTTGGTATAACTATGAATTTCATCTCTCTCGCTTTCCGGTTTCTTATTAGACACATCGTTATTAAGACGGGAACAAACTAACATTACCGATTGGTAATCATAAATGTCAAAAATTACTTGAAAGTACTTTATATATTTGTGAGTTTAAAAGACGACTCAAAGATTGAACTCCTAATTACGTTATTTTCTTACGCGATCGAATGACAATTTCCGTGTGAATGACCAGTTGCAGCAGACCCCTTGTTATCTGGTATCGATAACTACGTTAGAAAGGTTGGGCTAAGGCAATGAAATATTTTGTGGCAATATATGGAATGAAAGTCAGGAAGTCAAACAGCAATTTCTTTCAATTATCTCTTGTCTCGTAAAATTAAACTTTAGTAACTTAAAATATCAGTTTATCATATGCTTTAATTGTTTATAAAATAATGATACAGAATTAAAAATTGCTCTGTTATTTAGTTTTATTATACTTTTATTATACTCGCATCATTCTCTTAGAATGCATGTTTGATAGAAATATTAATTTTAAAATGTATATCCCGTTACAGTAAATAATTGAGAACTGAACAATTATTAGCAGTCCTTTAGAAAATTATTAATACATTTCTTGGGATAATCTTCAATAAACCTATCATTAATAACACACATTTAATCGATAATGTTGGTTTCGCCATCAGTATGTCATTGGAATTATTGACCACATAAATAATTAGTTTCACCAAATCGTTAGATAAATGCCGCTCCTATTTCTTAAAAATACCCAATCATAATTTTACCTTAAGCTAGGTATTTAAGTGGCTTTTCCATGAGTGAATTTTGCATTCTTCCAGGCGATTTTAGATTCGTTGCACCACCCTCTAATTAGTATATAGGCTATCGCTACTTTGGTCACAAAAATAAGTGTTTTAGGATATTATTTATTTTACTTTAATTAAAGCTTGTTATTTGATTTACCTTTAAGCGTTTTATTTTGTGGAACTCTTACATTTAACATAGTCTTTTTTGTGTGTGCTTGTATTTAATTGATTTGTTTTATTTTTAGCACGGATGAAGATGCAAGACAAGGGATGATGATGGATGGAGGGAAGATCAAGGAGGTAAAGCTAAAACTGCTACTTAGTTCTCGAACAGAAATGCAAAAGGTAATCGAACAAGCTCGGCAGCAGTCGGTGACACTTCATAGCTTCATGCAAATGCCGGCTCCTCCTATTGTACCGCTTCCATCTCTTCCAACTATGCCCAATTTGCCTGGAATACTTGGTCAGCAGCCAATACCTTCTGCCATGCCAGTAGCAATACCATCATCAATTACGTCCACACAGCCAACCCAGATGTCCCCAATATCTACCGTACCAGACTTGCCTCCTGCTACTACAGTATCAGAGCGTCATGAACCAGAGCGAGATCAGAAGGACACTGATGCTAGTGTAAACAACAAGGACAAGAAAGATCGTAAAGACAGATCACGATCGAGGGATCGAGATAGTGATCGTCGTAATAAAAAAGATAGAGATCGTGGAAGTGGAAGACGTGATCGTGATCGAGATAGAGATCGCAGTCGTCGACGACGCGAGAGAAGCGTTAGTAGAGACCGCGACAGAAACAACAGACGACGTGATAGGAAAGAGCGTAGTCGTTCACGAGATCGCAGTCGGTCAAAAGACCGGGACTCGAAACGAAATTCTCGTGATAGAAGACGAGATTCATCATCTCTTCCTAAGGATGAAAAACAATCTAATGAAGAAATTACAGGAATGGGACACTTTCAGAAAGAACATAAACTTCCTTTATTGGCTAATCCAGTTATGTCGCACCCTAAAAGCGATCCATCAATACCGGCTAAAACGCCTACACCCACAAGACCTACACCATGGGATGGACCTAGAGGACCAGCTCCTTTAATAGGAAACACACAACCACTCTTTAAACCTCTGCCAGGTGGACCGCAAGGAATAAGACCAATGCATATGCCTTTTGATGTCAATCACACACACTTAGACGCCAAACAATCGCGTTTGGACGTTAATCTCTCACGAAGGGATGTCAACCAGCCACGTATGGATGCTAGCCAATCACGTATGAATATAAACCAACCACGTATGAATGTTAATCCGCCACATATGAATATGAATCAACCGCACATGGGTTCCAACCAGCCACATATGGACCTCAATCAACCACACATTGATATTAACCAGCCACGCATGGATGTTCATCAACCAATAATAGATGTTGAACAATCACGTATGGATATTCATCCGCCACGAATGGAAGTTCACCCATCACGAATGGATGGTCATCCATCACGAATGGATGGTCATCCATCGCGAATGGATGGTCACCCATCGCGAATGGATGGTCACCCATCGCGAATGGATGGTCACCTATCTCGAATGGATCTTCACCCGCCACGAATGGATCTTCATCCATCACGTATGGATGTTGGCCACCCACATGACATGGATGGAAGACGTCCTTTGGGTGGGCCTTCATTTTCTGGAGAGGCAAGGCCTCCTATCTCAACTCTTCCACATAGTCTTGAGCCATTACAAAACCCCTTCCTTAAGAAGGATGGTTTTATGGGAAGAGAAATAAATAGAGATGGTATTTCTACACGAGGTCGTGAGAGCTGGCCGCCGTCAAGACATGGACTAGATGCAAATAGGTTTCCTCGCCCTGAAAGAGGATTTCCATCTCACCCACAAGAAACCCCCTTTGGCAACGAATTAGACGATTATGATAGGCAATTAGACTATGATAATAACACATCTCGAAATTTCCGTGGCAATTCTAGAGGTATGGGAGACTTTCGCAGAGGAAGTTTCCCTCATAGAGACAGATTAGTTCATGGTCCAGGTTCAAACATGCCTGATAGAGGTATGAGTGGTCCCAACCCCAATGATTTAGACAGAAGGGGTGGTCTGAACTCCTTTTCGTCTATTGATAGAAGGGGACCATTTAGGGGGGATAGAAATGAAATAAACAGCTTTCAGAGAGATCGCTTTGACCCATTTGATAGAAGTCAGACAAATGATCGTCAGTATCCTGGAAGGCCTAATGCTCCTGCAGGTGATAGATTTAGTAGGGATAGACACCCCAATGATAAGCGACCATTTGATTCTCGAAATGTAATGCCAGCTATGTGTGTAGAAATCCGAAATATGCCAACTGATGTTGCTTATGCTGATGTCAGAAGGTTTTTTAATGGGCTCTATATAAGTAACACTGGCTTAAAACTTATTAATGATAATCATGGCAATCGAGTTGGAATTGCTTATGTTAGGTTTGGTAGGCCTGATCATAAAGATATAGCTCTGAACTATAATGGAAAACCTTTACGTGGCTCAGCAGTTGAAGTTCTTCATTTAAGTGATGAAATATTTGACAAAGCTATTGATTCATACAGACCCATACATGATTCTGACGAAGAAGATGAGGAAGAGGATCAAAAAAAGAGCTCTCAGGAGCAAGAACCATTCGTTTGTATAACTGTACATGATTTGCCACCTTATGCAAAAGAAGCCGATTTGCATAAGTTGTTCAAGGACATTAAAATTGAGGAAGTATTAATGATAATGTCAAATGAAAAAAAAGAATATATGGCTTTTGTTAGATTCAATACTTCTGAAGATGCCAAGACTGCCATGAAATCTAACTTGAAGCCTACCATAGGTCATAAAGCTGTGAAACTCAATCCGTGTACCATTGAACAATTTAACGAAACTAAGGAAACTAAAATTCAGCCTGAAAAGAATAAAGTTGAAATCAAGAGTGAAACATTTTCTGCACCAGATGACAAAACTATTATTAAAGCTCAGTCAGATCCACGACAAAATCGTGAAGCCCCTTTGGAAACAATAAAACCAGAAACTGTAAAATCTCCGTCAGCTATATCAGACTGTATTTTATTGAAAGGTTTACCAGTGAGTGCGAATGATCGAGATATTCTTGATTTTTTCACGGATGTTGGATTAGTTCCTCTTAGAATTCACATAATGTTAGACAAGTTTAGTCAGCCAACTGGAGATGCGTTTTGTGAGTTCGGATGTTCTGAAGAAGCGTCGCGAGCAACTACTAAGAACAATATGCCTCTTGGTAAAGAAAACATTTCTGTAGAAACCATTCCTCGGCCAGAAATGCATGAGGCTTTGGGCATGCCTCTTCCTCCCCTTCCTATAGTTCCACGAATGCCGGGTCCAATTGGAAACAGAAACATGCCAGTAAGTAGACCAATTGGTCTCTTAGGATTATCACCTGGCCCCATGGCTAACCGTATGCCCATTCTTGGTCAACACCAACAACCTTTGCCCCCTCAGGATGTGCCTATTGAAGGTTTTGGTAAACCAGGTTGTGTTCTTGCCTTGGAGAATGTACCTTTTAGGGCTGATATTGAAGAAATTTTAGACTTTTTTTCAGGTTTTGAACTTGCTAGAGAAAATGTCATTCGTCGTTTTAATGACCAAGGATTTCCAACTGGAGATGCTCGTGTAGCCTTAGAAAGCCCATCAGAAGCACAACGAGCCATCCGAGATCTTCGATACAGTAAAATGAGAGGAAGGCCCATTCATGTAAAAATTTTGTAACTCATACAGAGTGTATACCCTGTTGTGTTAGTTGGTAATCTATTTGTGTAAAATAGAAAAAAAAAACTTTTGGTTTTCAAATAACTTTTTGTTTTTAAAGTAGAGTTTAAATCATGTGTGTTGCATTAAAATTAATTTTGAGACGAACCATGTGGTATATATCTTAAGTTGTTTATTTTGTATTGTATTTAATTAAAACATATACTATTATGACTTGATATATGTATGATTGTATTAAAATATTTTTTGTACCTAATAAAGTAATTGTTAATATGGTTAGTTTTTAGTTTATTCCTTTCGTAAAAAGTTTCTCTACCTTCAAATTTCATTAAATTATTGTAGTTTCTAAATATCTATTTGTGAAATGCAGCATCAAAAATGTTTACCAAATATATAGAAAATCGTGTATGTCTAAGGGAGGAAATCTAATGTGACATAATTAATAGTTTGAACCAAAAAAACTCTTGATAAGTCTATGTATTTTAAATAGAAATTGACAACAATTATAATCCTTGAAACATTCCAATATTCTACCTCTTAACTATTTATGTTCAAGACTAGTATTGCAGGGGTGGTTTGTTGGCTCTAGAGCTGGACAAGCCTTAAATTCTTGGGTTTAAATAATTTTAGTAGGATAAAATGAATATAAGAATTTTAATGTGTAATGAATAAAGTCAATATTAATAGTCAAAATAAACCAATCCTAATTAGGTGTTCGTCTACCAGTTTGAACGATCTCACTTTCCACAGCAAAGTCATGAATAATTGAAAATAATTTAACTGATAATTTGTTAAAAACATACACACACATTAAAGTAAGAAATCTATGTTTAGTTAAAACCAATATGGTGTATAAACCATAGATTGAAATACCCACTTGAATCATATTATGAATTATAACCAGCTAAGGCAATTCTGAACACTAGAGACAGTTCCATTCTTAAATTCCAGTTGACAAATTTTATCCGTTAAAGACATTGACATTGTTTATATTATAAACAAATCAATCTATACAAAGTGTAAACATTTTATGGTAATACATTTTGAAGTTGGTTTATGTAAATAAGTGTTTATTATTATTATACTAAACACACTTTAAATATCAGATAGCGCACAAAATCAGCTGTGATGAATGGGTAAGAGTTATAAACTTTGAATTCTAACATGTCAAATAGAATTAGGTTTTTTACAAATCAGTTAAAACCAATGGTTTTCCTCTCATCTATCCATGCAAATATATGTGCACTTTCTTAACATGAATGTGAAAATTTATATTTCCTTGCTGTAAAGGTAATTTTCTAAAAATTAAACTTGGAAATCATAATAGAATTAATTGTTGTTAGCCTAATCTAGTTACAAACAAAAATGGGTTTATCAGAGTTAAAACAATACTCAAATAATGAATATTTTTTTGCAACTAACATTTGAGCCTTTCATAAACGTGTTGTCTATCTTTGCCATTGTGTTTTGGCAAAGACGTTTGTGGTTGCCATGCTGTGTATCAAAGCATAGCGCAAAGGTGATACCATGGCAAGATCGTGTCAAGGGTAGGTAGCCGAGGGAGGTTTGGAGGGATCAGACTAAAGTCAGGTTTGCAGTTTTATCTAGTCACAAGTCATTAACAAAGGAAACAATTCATTCTCTCTGAAGGCTGTAGAGATTTTTGTTTTTCAAATTCCATTATCGTGTTTCATGTCCACATAGCTGTAGAACTAAAATATAATCCAATAATAGCAGTTGGCTATTTAACTTGATGCAAACTACGCAAATAGAAGTCATTGTATTATTTCTACTATGGCATTTCTTTGGTTAAAACTTAAGTCATTGAATAATATTGTGAAAACACTAAGTTTGTTAATGTAAAAACTTATGTCTCTAAACCTAGTTTTTAAATCGAATTGCCAGCTTTATTTTATCTATTAATAGAGCTGTGGGTTTTTGATAAATATAGTACAGTAACTAACTCCACCTGTTGCTGAGTAAGTGTTCTTTGGCAGGGGGTAAATATTATCCATAGGAAGCGGAGTAATTACCTCAGGATCTCAAGTAATGGTGTATACATTGATTCAATTACTCTAGCTTTGCAAAGTTTTTAAATGGCATCCTCATATTGCCATTCTAGACTAGCTGCGCCCTAGTTCTGATGTAGCGGATCCGTCTGCGCAGAGTACGCGGGAACGAAATTGTGCGGTATCGAGTTGCATTGAGTTTCTTACATTAGTTCGCATGAGTTGGGGCGGTGCAATAGTCTACGTGGTCTCCACCGGCTGACCCCCAAAAAAAACTCGATCTCACGCGTTATCCGCTCGGCTCGTGGTCTAGTTCCGATTGACAAGCGGATTCAGTGTGGTTTGGACGTAGATGAAGGAGTGTGAAGATAATTGCCACAAGATAACGAAAAAACGAGATAGGCAGGAATTGATGTAAATTCTCTCAGCTTGGGATACAGGCAAACAAAGTGGTCATGCATGATCCTGTCTCTATATTTTGGATACACCTAATATTATTTCTTTCTTCAATTTTAATTATGTGTATGGAAGCCAAAAACATATAGCTTCTTCGACCTTCATATTTGAACTTAGATTGCAATCGAGTGCTTTATTGAATCCGCACAGATTTAATGACTTCTGCCAGGATCCAATGTCCGCATGGACTAATCCGCCCCAAATAAACGTAGTCTCAACAAGTTCACTTTTTATTTTACTACATGTTTGTTCTTTAAATAAATAATGGATAATTTTTATACAAAGAAACTTCAAGAAAATACTAACTTTTCATCCAACATTTATAAAATAATACTACAGTATCGGTGATATCTTATAGGTATTAATAGTATATCAAATTAGGTTGCTGCAGATCACTTGTCTTGCCGTATGAATACGTGAAATTAGATCTAGTGGACTGTCTAGTTGTTCCTATGAAAATGGAACTGTAGTTCGGTGAGACAGTGCTCAGCTGCCATGTCCATCACTAGGATTAGGATTCGGTTCGAATATCGTTAGGGTGCAGTGGGAATAAATCCCGATATTGAGATTTTCGATCTTGTTTTCTCTCTTGCGTGCTGGGCCACCTGTCTGGGCTAACCACATATTTATATTAATGAAACAGGAACCTATAATAATAAAAGGAAGTGTTTGTCTGTGTGTGATGCCCAGCCAAAACTATGGTATGTAGAGATCTGAAATTTTTTACATAGTTGTACTGGAGGGGGTCCGAATGCACCTCGAAGCAGGATTTTTAAAATTTTAACTAGACTATTTTTTAACACAATACCACAGTGGGTCACGGGCAAAGCCGTGTGGGATTGATAATTATTAATAATTTAGATGGTAAGTGTGCCCTCATTTGCCTGAAGGTAGATAATTAAACCATCAATTCATCCGACTATATTTGAACCCCATCACTGTCAAAAAATAGACTAGGTCCTTGGGTAGATATCTACCGTCACAATGCATTTTATACAAACATCAATGGTCGCATGGTTTAAGGCATCACTAGACGGTTGATGATCGTCGTTTGAAGCAAATGCGGGTACACGTTCTACCCGGTATAGAAAAATCTGAACAACCAGCAAAGTCCCTTCAAAAATGGTGGGGTGCAGGAAGTACGACCGTTCTAAAGATATTGAGGTTTGAATCCCTGTGTGCACGCCGTCTAAATTTGTATACTTGCATCGATGGTCGCATGGTTTGAGGCGTCACTAGACGGCCGATGACAGAGTGATCGACGTTTGAAGCAAACTCGGGTACACATTCTACATGGTCTAGAAAAATCTGGTCGACTAGCAAAACCCCATTGAAAATGGTGGGGGTGCAGGAAGTACGATCGTTCTAAAGATATCGAGGTTTGAGTCCCGGTGTGAACGCCGTCTAAATTTCAGGCTCATCTAATTCTGGTGGGGGTGGAAATTGAATCTCCAGTGGTGTAAACTGTAGGTATATTTCCCTCCGGAACATTTTCTTAATCATCCCTACCGCACGTTTTGCCAGAAAGGGTACGTGTCACTCATATAGTTATGGCAGGGGAGGTTGTGGGTTCGAATCTCGCTAGGGTGATCTGGGGAGGTTTTTTACTCTCCCTCACTCCACGTAAACCCTGGAACATTTAAACCTTACTCCCCCGGTTTATGACGGATACTTACATCCACGCATGTCGACGGATGATACCAAACAACCAATTTTAGTAGACTTTTGTGGTGGGGGATAGCGGCCACCAACTGAGGATTCTGAGGCCCCTGATTGTGCATAATTAGAGCTGTGTCAATGCTCTTTAGATTCGACATCACCGGGAAAAACCCATTACCACATAGGGGGTTGTGACATTGCGATGACTAGTTGTGACATCACCGGGAACAACCCATTGCCGAGGGGAGAGTTGCCAAAGTCAATGGCCTAGCTCACGGTTTCAAGGCCACGATCTATTCCTATCTTGTCGAGCCGCCGAACTGGTGCCAGTCACCAGGGAAAACCCATTGTGACATCATTCAAGGTCGTGGCCCGACTTGTCTTGTCGACCCGCCAAACTGGCGCCTGTAATCAGGGAAAACACATTATCACATAGGAGGTTTCGACATTGCGATTATGACAGCCATTACCAAATAAGCGGTTGTGACACATGCCTTGAAGGAGGGGGGTGAAAGGGGTCTCAAGGCAGGGGAACCATCTATCACATTCTACCCCAAATGGTCGTCAGGAGAGGTTCGTGCTGTTTGTTCCGGGAAGCGAAAGGCAGTCCAACAGAGCAAGGGAGCAGTCACTGTAACTTAGTTCGTTCTGTGCCGTGGCAATATAAGGAGGGTGAGGAGTGAAGGGAAAGGGGCCTTACGGCCGTGATACGCTGTCAGCTGCTCGGTGGTCACACTCTTAACTAAGTGGCCGTGCAGAGAAGATGGTCCCAGCGTTCACTAGTGATGCCGAAAGAGGAGCGCCCGGCGCCGTGGACTGCACACCAATAAATAAATAAACTCCAACACCCCAATCCTGCCCATACATAAAAATCAATTAGCACACATAAATAATCAACATGTCCGGAACTATAACCAACATGTTTGGAACAAGAACCAACATGTCCGGAACCACCGAAAGGGGCAGGAGGGTAAGGGGTGGGGAAAGGGGAAGCGGTAGCGGGTAAAGCCATCAGCCAATCAGAGAGCGAAAACAACATTGCGTGACAGCCAATCAGAGAGCTAAAACAACATTGCCTAACAACCAATAAGCGAGTGACAATAACATTACGTAATCATCACAATACACACTCTCCACGTTGGGGTCAAAATTCAAACTTGAATGAGAGAGTCAACTAGGTAGTTGCCTAAATTTTAAAGAGTGGTTAAATGTGTTTGCCAAATACATGATAATACATGTGACTAGGATACCTAAACATAACTTTTAATTGGTGTATAATTTAAAGCTTTTTACGTATACTATTAATTTACAATTAATCTTATATATATTTTATGTAATTTTACTTAAACTACACTGAATTAGCTTAATAAATAAACATTGTAATACTGAATATTTTTTCAATAGTTGGCACAATGCTTAGATTGCTTCACAGGAAAAACATGACCTGAGGTGTAAAAAGTGAGCTCGTTGACCATTTACTTATGAGCGAGCGTAAAGGAATGTGTTGCAACCTTCTAGACATTGGGCGAGGTTATTAGAGCCTCCCTAGCTTGCCTTGCGGTTTTCAAGTAGCAAGCCCTGTGTTTCCTATTGTGCTAATTAGAACCTTTTGGAAGAAGAATGACTTAAAACACAGTATTTTTGTAATATGAACCAATATTCGTTTTAAAATTAATAATTTATTACATGTATATTTATTAACAATTTAAACATTAGTATTTACACAGTTCACACAGACAGCATTGAATTAAACAAAAAAGTAGTCCATATCATTATGGGTATGCAACGCAGGATTAGCATACCCAGTAGTGGATTTAGGTTTGAGGACGCCCTAGGCCCGAGACGATATGGCGCCCTTTTTTTTTGTAACAGAGTATATATATATATATATACATATACATATATGTATATATATATACATATACATATATGTATATATATATACATATACATATATGTATATATATATATATATACATATATGTGTGTGTGTATAAAATAATGAAAATAATAACAATAATAATAAGAAATCTAATTCAGGTATAAATTGCTTGTAATTAAAATATAAATTATTTTTATCTGATTAATCGTATAATAAATTTTAGTCATCTTAAAAATTTTGGCGCCCCTCATGCCGCCCTAGGCCCGGGCATCACGGGCCTAAGCCTAAATCCGCTACTGAGCATACCTAGAGAATACGCCACTGGCTAGGACCAACAATTCGAACGGCCATTTTGTAATCAGGGGTAAATAATTTAGGGGTGGACGGGATCCCGAACCCTCGTGAAAATGTCGGGAATTTATCTATTCCCGTTGGCCGGGCGGGATTGGCCCTTTCCCGAAGAGTTTTGGGCGGCAAACAAAATATAATGCTCCAAGAAACAAAACAAAGGGCGCGCGCATCCTATGTTCTAGCAGTTACTGCTTACTCATCACTGTTAATCTCTTGTAGCGAAACAAGTTGGGGAAGCGTGACTGTCTATCAACAGTGATTTGTTGGGGTTAGTAATTGAAAGAGCTTGAAAGATTTAGAGAAGGACAGATATAATCTTCTATCTTTAGAGGTGCTGAAATAAGTGCCAGGGGGAAAGGAGTTAGCTTGTCAAGGTCAACCATTTATGAGGGCTCAGGGTGTTTGCTGTTACCGAGCCAGACAGGGATTAGAGTTTAAGGGGTGTAAAGCAATCACTGTTAAGGGATGTCAAACCTAGAGAGAACATTTAAGAACAGTAACTTTTAAGAGGTTTCAAACCTAGATAATATTTTGCAGTTTCATATTTAGAACGAATTGAAGAGGTGCCAAACATTATGTTTTGTAGTATTTTTTCCCTATGCAAATAATTAAATATAAAACACTATTTTCAAAAGAAATTAACTAATAAAAATAATTTCCAACAAAAATGTAATAAAATCAACTATTTTATTAATTGTATTATTTTATGTTAATTTTTTTTATTTGATTTGATAAAACCTGTTATTTGCGCACACTTCTATTTATTTTATTCGGTTATTTTTGATCTTTTTGGCAATGTTTTTTTTAGCACTGCGTCTTTATTATTCGCTCCGGTTATACGCCTCTGTACTAATTATTACTCTAGTGTGTTAGGAATGAGGAAGATTGAATTTAGAGGTGTGCCTGCATTTGCGTGGATAGAGTGGGAAACCATTTAGACATAAACCACCCGGCCAAATTTAAACTAAATATCTCCATCATGAATAGTCTAGTATATTGCGAAAGAGGTGCTTTAGACCATGCAGCCACCGAAACTTGTTTTAATAATATTATAGCTTTAACAAGTCTTACGATATTAGTTTGGAAATAAATATATTTTAAATATAAGATTATTCTAAAGGGTAATTTTAAAATTTCCCGTTCTTATCTCGAATCCCGATATTTTGACTAATTCCCCGTTCCATTTCCGTATCGAAATAAAAAAAAAAGTCATTCCCATCCATGCCTACTAAATATACAAAAATAGAGAAGAAGGAAAAGTATGAAAAGAATTTAAATATTTCTAACCTACTATCATTGTTTGTTTGGTACATAATATACATATTTGTCATAATTTTTACTTTTGTTGCAACGTAGAACTTAAGAATGAGTTGATTTATCACTGATAACCAAAGCGAACTATTTTATTTACAGGTATATTCCATGCATAAATCAGGGCTACCATGGTGATGTAAGCAAAGAATAAAAAGCTGAAAAATCTCTGGAAGTATAAGATTTTCGTTGAAAACTTCTATTTTCCCCGACATCTTGGACCCCTAAACTCTAAAATGAGAGGTCGGTTGTGAAAATCTGTTAAGCCATTTCATCGTAATTTCTATTTTCAGAAACGGGCTTATCAAAATAATTATATATAAGAATTCTATTGCCCGGGCTATTTATTGTAGTTAATATTTGAATTCCAAAGGCAAAATTGATGTAAAAAAGTCGTCTCCTATAAAAAAAAAGTATTGATAGTATAGGTTTTAAAACTATCTATCGATTTATATATTTGGTTTATATTCAGTAAAAAATTACAATATAGTTTAAATATTTTTAATTTCTATAACTTTTTATTTATTAGAGATAAACAAAACAGGAAATTAAAACAAAAATGCCAGTAAAGTATAATGAGAGACAATAAATAAATTAACATAAAGAGATTTTTTTTCATACCTATTGGTGTGTTTTATTCTCCTAATACTTTTAACAGACTCGCCCTGTTTTAGAGACGGAATTCACATTTTAACTAACAAAGAAAGCCCTCTATGATATAGTTTATGGACTAATTTTAACCACATAACTACAGTAGCCGCATGGCTTCTTTGGTGCTGAGTGACAGCTCAAAGCTGATTTCTGACAGTCAGAATTTAGGTATATGCCTACATTATGACTGTCAGAAGTGGCAGCTGCTAAACACATGTTTTTTGCAGATCATATGGACCGGCGTAGGGATACATAATTTGGTCTGGTAACTTTTCAAAGTTGTCAGTCAGCACCAAAGAAGCCATGGGGGTACTGTATGTAGTAGCTAGCTTGTTTCACAGATGGTTGGTTGGTTCTACCAGCAGCCTCGTCCTTGTCTCGTAAACAAGACAAATTTGTTAAGAGGTATTAGGAGAATATAACATATCAAGAGGTATCACGTTTTTATTAATTCATAATTTACGGTAAGTGAAATGTTAGAAAAAGTCACGAATCAAGTATGAAGAGTGTAAGAAACTTCAAGAAGTACTATTATATAACTAAGGACATAAAAATTACACAGTTATTGTTAGTACAGTCCAATTTTCACAAGAAAACAGCAAATAAAGTAGCTAGATCTTTTTTCACGAATTCATTCACCAAGTCATGTGATCTGCAGATGTCGCTTGTCATATTGTTTCAATAGATGGGCTTGTTGGTTATTGTTTAAAAAGAAGGCTTCTTATATGTCTATGCTTCTGATAATGTCTGTCTATGTTTTTTTT
>CABFVX010000127.1:443544-462423 GCA_902151425.1 Timema shepardi | reverse complement strand
ACATACTCCCCCACCCTCCTAATCAATTAAGGGCCCTTTGTTCGTTAATTGCCCTATTGTTCTGTCACAGAAATCGACAAACCGTCTTACTGAGGGGGTGCTTTAAGCTGGTAGTGATATCTTTAAGGTGACATAAACAGATATTGACCACTCTGAAGAAGAAAGTAGCATTAATATACTGTAAGTTATCGATTGGCTGCAAAGAACGTCTGAAACTCTAATCTACTCGTATATAAATAAAATGAAACGTTGTGTGTCTTTAATAAGCTTTGCGTGATAGCTATCTCACGCAGAGGTCTGAAATTTTAAACTTCTGTGCAAGAACATGTGAGAATTAAAGTTAAAATTTTAAAATTGTGAGTGGATTAAAAAAAAGTTTAGCACCCATTCAGGTGATACTATGTGTACTAATTACACAAATGGCTTAATTTACAGGATATGCACCCATATTTGCGCGGAGGGGAAGCAGAACATTATTTCGAATAGACCCCCTACCGTGTACACGACAGATCAACCCCCGATCTCCCCGCCCTCAGCAGTCTAGTCCAACACGAGAGTAGTGCGTTAGACTACGCGTCCACAGAAGCGGGTTTAAATTAATAATTGGGTCAAAGGAAATTAAATTGGGAGATTTTTTCCTTTTTTCTTGTAGCCAAGAAAAAAAAGCCAAGAGTGCTTTCACTGGTTAAATATTTAACAATATACCTTATATATATATATATACTTATATATATTATATACTTATATATATATTATATATATATATATATACATAAATAAATAGAAAAAAACAAAGCCCAGTTGTGAGTAAGATAAAAGGTATCGATGTCCATCCAGTCTTCCATTTCTCATTTATTCATCACAGGACTTTGAGGACACAATTCTTTTTTCTTTTATCAAAGAGTACAATGACAGTACGTATTTCCGTCACACCAGGTTGGCCTTCTTCAAGTTTTCCTGTATGGATTGAGAGCGACCTCCATAAAAGAGAAACTTCATCAAAGATTAAGCGTCAAGCCTCGCTATGAATGTTGCAAGAGCAGGGAAACGATCACTTTACATGACGCCGCACAGCAAAAGACAAAAACAGAATAAGAGTGAAAGAGACAATTCCGAAGGTTCGTGTAGTAGGTCTATATATATTGTAAAGGACGGCTCGACGAAGTAGGACAAACCTTGCCAGGGTAATAGATTTTGCACGATAATGTACGCCTTTTTTGTTTGACATACATATTTTAGGGTTTTTCCTTAAAACTTCGAGAGTCCTAACCGAGTTTCACCGAGTTAGTCTATAAACTTTCTCCGATACCTACAAATATTTCTCTGTATATGATATATTACTTACCGACTCAAAATGTCCTTTGGTTAGCACGGTATCAAATAAATTTCAAAGCAAAAAAAATATATTTTTTTTCATTAACTGTTACATGACCGTGTGGTCAATCAGTATAAGGCGTCGAGAACGCAAATGAGGGAACTAAAAGGTAAGGTGAACCTGTGCGATGTATTTTAGGATAAGGTCCTGTTGTTCTAAAGAATATGTGGCTGTTCACCCATAGGTACTGGTTTTTGAACAATTACTTCCAAAAGTAATTATTTATCAAGTTCGAAAAATATATCTACATGAAAGCGTTAGTGGAATGATATTCCCAACTGTCGTATTTTTTCCTTATTTATTTATGCAAAAAGCTGTTTACACGGACAGTTACAATGCTCCTATAAAATAACATATATACATATATGTGTGTGTGTATAAATTTCAATGAGAATGGAAGAAAGTAGGTTTTTTCTAGTATTTCCTTTCTATCAGAATCCTATAGTGTAATTCTTACCAAAATATGTTTATGCCTACGTTTATTTATTTTGTTGATACGTGTCTGAAATGTTTATTTATATAACCTATTATTTGCTACAGTCTTTATGCGCTGAAAAAAATTTTATTACTATTTCTTTTCTACTGAAGTATTAGTTTGAAGTGATTAGTAAACAAATGTCAACATTTATTTATTGCTGATATAAAAATTGAAAAAAAAAGTTACAATTCAAATTTATTTACATGTCTGTATGAATAGTTTTTCTTTATTGAAACTTGATGAAATTTCAAATGTTCTCTTAGTTATTATTTTACTTAATGTTGGCCAAAATTATTGCTATCTTTAAATATAAATGTGTTAGTTGTATTATTGGCAGCACAAAACCACAACAGCGGGGCCAGTGGCTACGATATCAATGACAGCTTTTAATAGCTAATGATATTCACACGTCCAGCACAGATTCTGTCTTAAAATATGAGTGAAAATTGACCCTGAGTACGGGACGATACCTGGATAGGTCAGTGATAGAGCAGTGATGAGTTAAACTTATAGTGCCGGGTTTTATCCTGCTATTTAAAACGACATGAATGACAGCTCTTAAATGGTCTTTACTAAAGGCTATTTTTACACACGTGATTACTCTTTACGACATCATCTCTTCACAATAATGCGGGTGCATTCTCTTAGAAATACCATTTTTTACATATCCCATGAATTATCTTGCTAATGATGTGTCTGAACTTTTCGTGATATTAACACCAAATAAAAAAGATGTTTAATATTATCATTATATGCTCATTTGTTTCTTGTAAAGGGAAACCCTTATATTTGATCATTTCGGGAATCAAACGGGTGCTAAATAACCGAGGATATACCTAGGATTTGAATGAATTTAAAAAATTTCATTTGTAATTTGAACTAAATTTTCTCATCGTAATAGAGAAAAAAGAATTTTTTTAAAACAAAGTTGAAATATATTCTAGTCTAATTTTTTAAACTTGTTTTCCAAAATGGCTATTAATTTGTTTTCGGAACAAATGTGTACATGCATATTAAACATAGTTAGTGTGTTACATCTGAAATACAAAACAAAACCATTAGTCCCGTCCAAAATGTGTTTACTTTAACACACTAACTTTCTAAGTACACACATTAAGAAAATGTTTTCAGCGGATGTATGTGACGTAATGGTGTTCAGAGCTAGCTATATTAAGGCGTATTTCACAGCTTCTGCAACGTACAAACGGAAAATTACTTTATGTCTAAATGCCGGGTTTGCATTGGCTATGCTAGTCAAGTATTGCCTCCGGCCATCCTATAAAAATATATACACCCCTTTTCATAAACACTGAAGTTCCCTCCATACCTGCCTTGATGACTGCATAGTCCCTCTCGCGAAAGACTAGATTGTCGATGACAGAAAGTTTGGGGATCAATACCCGGCCATGAGTACTGAGGTTTGTTTTTCCACTCTCCGTCAACAACAAAATGGGTAAATCTCCTCACCCCTAATTCATGAGCGATATGCGAATAACTTGAACACTGAACAAGCAGTAACAAGTTGGAGAGAAAAAAAAATTTCCTTCGTAGTTTTTTCACTTGCACATTTAAACAAATTAATATTTAGTGAAAGGATTTTAGTCAAATAATAATTCTCGGTGTGGACTACAAACGGCATCATGATACTTTTAAAACCATAGAGATTTATCTTCCGAGATAAAATAAAATAGAAATTACAGGTCAAGAAAAGGATTTGTATAATAATATCATCACAAACGCACACTTTTTAATGTAGGCCTATATCATGTGTTGCATCTTTTACTCAAGAATGTATTGCATATTCTAAATATAACACAAGATAATTTTGATACGAGGGGCTATTTAGAAATACAAACAAATTCTCTTGTCAAAATTTTTAGTGTTATTTTATTTTCTCTAGAGATTCTCAATAGTCTAATAATTATTGTTTATTTTTACTTTCAATTATTTCTTTTTTCTTTTTTTCTTTCAGAAACACAAATGACTGTAAATTCGTGAGTTGAGTGTATTGGCTCTATTTTAAGCACGTTCATTTTAACTTCTCCAGTGAATATAAATGATTGAAGGTTGTTCCTCCCGGTAGCGTGCATAATCGTAAAACATATTCGTTATTTAATACAAATATTGCGTTGGTTTGGTTACTTATTTGTTTTGTAGTCATTTTCCCAAAGGAATTTTTTCTCAGCCTACTTATTACAAATTCCTTGTATGAAATCTATCCTGATTATTCAAAGTAGTTCCAGGAACCACCAAACGAGCGTGCTAAACATAGATAATATGCCATGAGCTAGTCAGACAGAATAAATCTTTCTTTTGGTTTTGGATAAACGGTATAAGTCTCTTTCTTTGGGTTTTGTGGGGCAGATCTTTTTTAACGAAGATTATAGCTAGACATGGTTATTAAATTGTTTTATAAATCAAGTATTTTTTTTAAATCGTTTCATGTCTTAGTAGTTAGTTTATACAGGTACAGTTTATGAAATTTAGTATATTTTATGGAGTTTTACCCCCAATTTCGGGTAACTTTGCCAAGATTATCGTGAGATACGTGGTCTAGGTGGGGAGATTCCTGAGAGAAGGTGAAAAAAGGGTGTGAAAGTGATCAAGGTGAGCGGAGGTGCGGGTAGAAGTAAAATATTACAAAAATCTTCTAGCAGTGAGGTTATTAATTGAAAATATGTACAATAAAGTCAGGGATAACTCTGTTTAGTCTCGGCTACATGTTGTGAGCCATTTGATTAAATATAACAAAGTCGTTTGGGACTCTGCCTACTTCAACGTGAGGTGCCTCGGCGCATCATTTGGTGAGCACGTCGCGCCTTAAAAAATGCACCTACAGATTTTCCAGGTACATACATATATATATCGTTCTTCAAAATGCCTCCCAGATAATTTAAAACTATTCTATCAGCTTACTGCAACAATAATAGTTTAGGGAAAGCTGTGTGACTTTCGGGTTCACTTGGTTTGGGGGAGGGGGGATGAATCTAAACATTTAACCTATATTCGACTGTTGACTTATTATATATACATACCTTCTTTATTCTTCTGTGTGGAGTATAATTACTTTCTATGTAAGAGCATAATTTTTTTAAGGCTTATTCCGGCAGGGGGTTAACCATATGACTTAAATCCTGTTGACGAGCGAGCACGGTGCGACCGATGGACCTTCCTGGCTGGTGAAAATCGAGATCATCAAGTTTGGTGTGTGAGAACAACACATGGTTGTTGATTGTTGGAAGCCATGCAGAGTACATGTGTGGCGGTATCTAGCACGTCTGACGATATAAAATATGATCTGGTGGTTCACCCCGCCGGAGGGTCGATCACGGGTCTATAGAAAGGTTTGCGAGTCCCACTATCGTGCCTGCTCCCTCGTGATGGGTAGGTCTATCCGGTTACTCATGTAGTAGTTTAGCATCTGACTAGATTAATAAATATATCTTATTGGACTGACTCGCCAGTCTCATCCCCCACGAACCATCCATCCCAACCCCTACCGCTCGGGGTCCATCCTAACCATGTAATTCCCTACCGTGCCGCGGTATTGCTGTATTAGGGTTGGCTACCGGGCACCCAGATAAAACCAGTAACCTTAATCAGTTTTGTCAGAAGTAGGATAGGGACGTTACAGTACGTTAACATATTAAGGACTATAAACTGTCACAATAATTACGTTGGACACCCAGACTATTTTTTCTTTTAATGGTATTGAACTTTTGATCTGTATGGCTTTGGAAATACAAAGAGCATTGCAAGAATTTGATTTAGTCATATATCTTTATTAGTTATTTGTATCTAAAAACGCGTCCCCCAAAAATATAGGTATCCACAAAGTAAGGCATTACAAATAACTATTGTATTTTAGTCAGTTATACCTTATAGGTGGGGAAATCAACTTAACATATTGGAGAAGTTAACATAGTAAACAAAACCTACTTATTTTACTTTCTCTCCACACCTCGAAAAATCAAAAAATTTAACTCGAGATTTTGATAAAGGTCGACGTTTCATGAACTCCCGATAAAAAAAGGTTTTTTTTAACATTATTGTTTTTCTGTACCCTGGGCTAGAACCGAAACTATTTTACCAATTTAAGTCAAGCTAGGTATCAGGGATTTTCATAAGTACCCCTTGAGGGGTTTTTAGAATTATATATCCAACCCAAAGATTAAGGTAATATAGCGAGTCCAATTTCTCAAAATTCGCTTTAAATATCTTGATAAAATTTTATACCTGGACATTGTTTATAATAATGGCAACTCTTATTTTCTCATGAAAACTACTTTGAGAATACTTACCATTAGGGAAATTTCCCAATTCTCATAATTTATCCGCAATTATTAGGCATAAGATATAACTTATTATAAATTTGTAGTACTATTAAATATATTTTTTTAAATGTCTTTATAAAACACATCACTTCAGAGCTATAATCCAATATAGGCCCTAAATACTTGTTAATTCAGGTCTTTAGAAACTAGTTAGATTTTATTCTCTTTGGTAGACAATGATGTTTCTCTTTTCTAAATTTTTCTGTAACAGTGTTCCTTGTTTCTAATGCCATTTAGTAAGGAAAAGCATTTGTGTGTATTATCTAATTTATGAATTTTGGTTTAGTGTTTCTACAACAATGAATAGACCAATTATTTCGTTTAACAAATCAAACGATTATTTATTAAATGGTTTTTAAGAAAAAACGTGAGAAAATCTGTGCTCTGCACCGTACCTTTTATTTATAATTGTTTTATGTAGCTAGTTTTTTTTGTCAAATATCTTTTCTTTTTTAAACTGCTATTGAATATAGTTTAACCTAATTAAACAAATTTCCCATGGTCAATATATATTTATATATATATATGAGGATATTGTGGTATGTTTTCTTGTGTTATACCGGTCACCCCTGATTGATCTAGTCGAGGCAACCGGAGATGAATAAACATGAACAACACCCTTGACGGGTATGGTTGTTCGAATTAATTGTAACCTTTGGACCCACATAGTTGGATAACGCGTTACTTTCGTGCAGAGCTAGACTGCCGAGGACGGGGAGATCGAGAGGTTCAAGTCTCGCTACCGCAGGTGAACTGGGGGTGGATTGTCCTAACTGATTTTCCACTCTCCTTCCATACAAATAGGGGTTCACTTCCTCTATACTCAACCTTCCTAATTTCTTACCCATTGGCGTAATTAGTACTTTATTGTATAACCGGAACGGGTGGTAAGACGCGGTGCTAATTATGTTAATTTTACTAGTATATAGACAAACCCATTTTATATTTGACTCCACATACAACCCATCAGAAGTTTCACTGTTTTATCTGTAGACTTTTCTTCTCAAAACTTTGCTTACTATTATTTACTATATTAAAACGAATTCATGGAAGGGAGGTGCTAAGTTATTGATAATATCTCTCCAAATTAACAGCTACATTCAAATAGCATAAAGAATTAATATGTGAAAGTAGACGTGATAATGAAAGACAGCTACTCTTGTAAAATAAATAGCATATAAATAGCAAAGCCCCTTGTCCATCACAGACTCTGCCTTATTCTGTAAGCTAATAATTATCCTTAATCATGGATAGCTCAGCGTTTGAGTACTAGGCCAAAGGTACCGTGTTTACTCCCCGTGTCCAGGTCACATTTTTAAATTGACCGAGAGGTGAAAATGTTCCTGCAAGTTTTTCGTAGTGGTGGCTTGTGGTCTAATATAAAGGTGGTGATTAATTTTTGGAGAGGTGGCACCGATAAAAAAAAGCCCTCAATGTGTTGGGGACGATCCGGGTAAAAGGGCTGGGAAGAAGTCAAAACAATATCCAATTAGGGTTATGATTATTGTGACATTGTATAAGTAGTCTAGTGGTCATAGAACCTTGCAACAGAGCAATAAGTCTCCGGGTTTGATCCCCGGCACTTACAAATCTTTCTGTCGAGCAGTGGTTTTGGAACGGGATAAATGATTACCTACTCGAATGGAAAAGTAGCAGCTCCGGTCTAAAAACTGAGATTAATGGCCATAGGTCTAGTTGTGTTGACCACGTGACACTCTTTATATGCAAATGTTTGCATTATATACACCAAGATGCGGCGGCTCTAGTTGGTATCGCAAGGACGCGGGTTGACGCCACATTGAGCTTCTTAGAATTAAAGTTAATTCCGAACAAATAATGCCAGAGTTGAACGTTTATCAAACAATTTAATTCCATGTGAGGGGGAAGAATCCATTAAGGCTCTCACTATAATATTGAAGTATGTATTATATACAGAAGACCCGACATTTAGTGACACAATCAACCACCAAGAGCGTTAGTAAGTACGTGAGAGTGAGTAGAACTCGATTCTCTGTTTCGTCTATTTTTCGAGACTCGTTTGATAATGTTTCCGGTTTTAACGTGCTTAGGAGACAAACTAAAATTGAAGCCTTAAAACTTGGGACACGTTGACTAAATCACATAGATTTAAATAGCTGTAATGATTTATTTTTTGTAAGAAAAATATAATTGATAGTTGTAAAAAAAATCTAGGAACGATTAAAGGTAGAATTCATCATCATACATCACAATATCTAGCAGTTTTTTTTTATTCTAGAGCTAATAATGAGCTGTACAAGATGTATTATTTGCTGTTATTGCACGAAAACCCTTAGTTATAGCGATAGTAGTTACCTTAGTTTCAAATAGATTGAGATAGTCAAGTGCAGACGTGCACGCGCCATTTTGAAAATGGCTCGAGGCGTGAGCGAGAACTTCTAGACTCGGGCGGAGGATGGTTTTCGGGCGATAGAAGACAAAGAGGACCAGTTTGGGCGGGAAAGAGAGGGTAGGAAGTTTCTCAAAACTTTTAGGGAGAGAAGGAGATAGTCCTCGCCACGAAGAGTGACTCCCTGAACTCTGATTGTGTGAGGTCTTGTGGGGCCCCCCCGAACCAAGGAAATGGTACAATCACTTCCCATTCACAAGTGCTTCTGGGTCATTTCAAAAACTCTTGGAACCCCCGAGGCAGATAGGTTAGTTTGATTTGTCAAGAGTTCGGTTTAAAGTTAAAGTTCATACGGAAAACTTTTAAAACTTTTTTTTTTCCCCAGTGGTGATTATTTGAATGGGAAGCTATGAAACATGTCCACAAAGTTCTGAAGAGGTGAATTCATCTCATCTTAAGGATACATGTTAAGATTTTTTTTCAGCAACATTTATTAAATAATCACTAAAAAATCAGATTTATATGAAAATGGTTTTATTAATCTTATTTGTATTTCTAAAAGAGACTTAATTCTCAAATGTGGTTTATTACTATTGATGAATTTTTCAAATTTCCTAACAAAATAATTAGAATTTCACTCGGAGCATATCGGTTTTTAAAACAAAAATATTTAATGAGATTGTAAAATTGTCATTGGTTCTCAGGATACAAAAAATATCATGAAAGTGATATAAACCCATAAGCTACTTATTTTATTATAAATATTTGCTAAAAGTATACAAAGTGTATAATTCTGTCATATAGTAAAAATGTACCCCAATTTTTTGAACTAATCATGGTAGGGCCTACGTTTGTAATTGTTCGATTAAACAAAAATAACATTGATGTTTTGGTTAAGTGAATATAATGTTAAAATTTTAATGCTTTTGGTTTAGTATTAAGAAAATTCAGATAATATCTAAAATAGCGATGTAGAGCATTGGGTCGAAACAAAGCTTTGCTACCTCTTTTTGCACGTTCATTGATAGGTTAATTTCAGGTGGAACGGGTTATAAGCCAAACCACTTGGTGGATTTCTATGAGTGAGGGTGAAACAATTTTTTAACGCAAAGGTACTTTCCCATACCTTATATGCCACAATCGACATTGAACCAACGGATCTACTTCTCCTCCAAAGGAAGGTGCGCTACGGATAATGAATGGCTCAGTAAAAATCTATCAGCCTCGGATGGGACATTGGCCCCTGAGGTGAGGAGTTTACCCGACTAACTAAAATAACTGAAAGTCTGCACAAAACTTTTTCTTAGATCATGACTGAAATAATATTCCGCCTCTTTCCCATTAGTTATTCAAATGAAAAAGTGAAAACCGATTACACTACTGGGACATTTTCTCGCCATGATTGGAAATGAAGCCACTAAGTTAAGAAGGAAGACACGCAATAAAACGAATTTATCTCTTTAACTCCAACTTTAGTTTAACTTATTAGATTAATAAATGAATTGTATTTACATATTGTGGATCTATGCTACCATAAATAGAGTATTAAATGTGTTATTAAAATAAATTTAAAATGAGGCATATATTACCCCCCAAAACCTTGACCCCGCCCCCCTTCCCAAAAGCCTCAATCCTAACGACACCACTGCGTAGGCCCTATATCTATTTTGATATTGACATTATAAAGTAAATGTCAAATGCATGGTTCGTAAATTAAATAGATCAAATTTTAGTAGGGCCATTCACTTAACAGGTATAGCATGAATGGCTAATTAATTCGTGGTGGGTTTGCAGGCAAAAATGTCAACTGAACCTATAACATATGTGGGATATGTTCAGGTGGCATAGTATCATTGTTAAAACAATATGTGAAAACCAAATTAATGAGGTGACTCTCATTTTCAATAACGATAAACGATTATCTAAGGTGTGCACAACCTTTTAACAGCTTATACTAATAATAGGTCACCAGAAGATTCCCTTTCATGCTACTTTTTTAGCATATAATAATAATATTTAGCACCGCATCTTACTACCCGTTCGGGTTATACGCTCTAAGTACTAATAACACAAATTGATTAGGAATTGGAAATGTGTAATTAGAGGAAAAGAACCCGCATTTGCATGGAGGGAGAAAATAATTTTGAGTCCCCAACATATTAACGGGTGATGCAAAACTATACAATTAAATGTTCTGGGTGGATTCTCGAAAATAATTTTTAACTATGTCGACCTCCCCCGGGCCACATAAAGTCAACTGAAGGCTTGTGTACAGCTGGTTTATTTCCTCCTCCACTTGGCTTCTAATCCTGAGGAACTTCACTAATTAGTTTAAAGAATGCTCCAAACAGTGCATTGATCAAATACAAATTTTCGGCGCCGTTTACCATTTTTCGTTTTAAATGTATGCAAGTAAACTAGGGTATTTTAAGTCCTCAAACTATTAAAGCCACAATAGAAATGTATTCAAGATTAAATCTTATTTGATTGGTATATTGGTGTTGACGATAAACACGCAGAAAGTGTATAGCACTATAGACACACACACATATTCTAAGAGCCTTTTTATACTTGTATTAACTTAAAGTAGTATTTCATACCGAGTGGTTTATACAAATATATGCGTGTGTGTTAGTAGGCTCTTAGAATGAGATTTAAATTGCCGTTTAAAAAATATTTACAATATTTACTAAATGAATTGAAGAAATCTATAAAACGGAAATATAGGTAGGCGCATAATAGACAATTATGTCAAGTGAAATTATTAGTTAATTTAATTAAGAGTGCCACTTTGAAAGATTAATGTAAAGTACGATAAAGATATATACATAAAAGAGATGAACTTCTTGAATTCTAATCGTCAACGTCGGAGGAAATAAAGAAGTTGGGCTTAGCTTCGAAGCGACGTTGCCACACTCACCGCGGGGAAATTTGGCAAGCTAGACCATTGGAATACTAAGTGATGGGACAAGAATGGTAAAAATGGGGGGAGAAAAAGACCTCGTTCTACTGTGGATGAGAGGTATGCAAGGAAGAGATAAGAAAATGCAGAGCAGGATGAAAACTTTCATGAGAAGTATGTAGTGCAAAGTCAAACTGGGTTAAATTTATTTCTGAAGGAAATAAGAGAAATTTAGGTGAGTACCTAAAGTGTATATTAGGAATGGTGGCATGATAAAGAAGAAAGGATAGAAATACTTTGAATAAGAGGACGATGAAATTGAAGGCGAATGGAAAAAGACTGAATCGTAAATGAGTTGCCTCTCATACTTTTCCCCCCTAGTTTTAAAACAGCTGTGACTAATAGCTCTGGAAAAGTTTCGGTCGCCAGCTTGTGGGATCTTTTAAAGTCTTTTGGCGGAATCTCCGTGCGTGGGAAAGTCGTCAGGATTGTCGGGAACTAGAGAGAGTTTAGGTTCTTCTCCCTTTCTCTTACAACAGTTTACAAGTAGTGCTCCTCCCAGACTTTGAGGTAGTTTAATTACAATTAGTCTGAAACAGATGTCCTCGCTGTATCATACCTGGCTGGTATTTATAGTCGCTGCCTTGAAATATGTGCGCGAGGTTGCGAGAGTTAATTACCAAGTGCGTGATGTAATACCCCTTTCACCATACTATTGAAATTACTAGGATACTCTATGTAATAGAGCACCCAAGGAAAGTGGCTCTAGTCAATGAATATATAATGTAACTAGTTGTGTGATGTTTGAACAATAATTTAGCAATCCAAGCTACGATTACTCTGATGCTTTTTGTCAATTAAGATGGTTTATCTAGGGTGACAATAGGTACGGTTTCTGGTACGACAGGTTTATTTTTATGGGGTAGTCCTATTTATCCTAAATATGTTATCAGCGGTATTATTTGACTTGATGTAGCTTCGTAACCTTATATTAGAAATGAAAAGGGAGTTCTAATAATTTTTTTGTTTCAAAGATTTTCTTCGCACTTATTTTTCAATAATCTTCTTAGCATATACATAGTTGATAACTGTTGTTCCTGCTTTTTCTAAAAAGAAATATGGTCAACATAAGTATTAACGAAAATTAATGTTTTGTACCTTTTTTAAATCATAATGAACAGAGGTATGCTGAATATTGTAGAGTTATAATATATATAGTGGACGCATTTAGTTTAGTGTTTAATCTCGGCTAGTTTTCGAATATCTGTCATGGCCATCGTGGAATATGGCTTGGACTTTTAATTATTATTTTAAATTTTCATCTTCAATGTAATAATTATAGAAGGGTAGACATAATTCCGTGAAGTAAATAGAACTAAATTTATCTACTGGTGACATTTGTATTTTTAGCAAAAAATTTAGTACAGTAAGAAACTGACCCTAACCCACGTCAATCTTGATTTAAGTAGCTTCTATAAGTAAGGTGAAATTTTTCTAGAAAAAAAGCAGGCTAAAGTAAATTTCACATAAGTGAGTGATTTTACTGAAACATATCAAGATAAATTACTGTAATCATGAAAATTCCTGACATAGAGATGAATTTTCGCGTCAAAGCAAGTGGATTAGCAAATCTGTCTGTTGGTCCTTGGTCAGAGATTCACTTTTTTCTTTTCAAATTACATATGTATATATATATTTTTTACATAGAGAAACTGGAGGACGTTTTTATTTAACTCCAGCCATCATATCAGGGTAGCTTGTGTTTGAAATGAATATCTAGGAAATACTTTCCTAGCAAATTGCACAGTGTGTGTGTAAAAATTCGCTACACAGAAGCGTTATTTTCAAACATTCAAAATATTCTGAAAAATTTTGTATCTGTGGACTATTTAATATTCTCAATAATCGATGTTTATTTTGGGGCAGTTTTTGAATTTGGCTTTGAAAATTGATAACAAAATCTGTATCTGGGAATAGTTTGTCATGATAAAAAAAAACTCATATTTTAAATAAATTAAAAATGTGTGTATATAAAGTGCATATTGTGATTAAAAAGATGTGTTTTTAAGAGAGTACCATACTGAAAGCCTATTTTTGAAAATCTCCTAATATTCGATAGACTGTGTGAGAAATATATTTTGTGTCTTACAATTTATTTCAGTGTGATATGTTGAAAAAAAATATAGCTATATTGGGCAGAGGTTTAAAAAATAGAGGGAGAATGAATACGTTTTTGAAAAACAAAACTATTTATTAGAGCTTGTTCAGCATTGCTAATTAAATTAAAGAGTTGCATCAAGTAAAATAAAATTTCACAATGAATTAGACCAATAGTTCTTAAAAAAACATTAAGGACTAAAGTTTGTTACGCTTCAGCAGTTAAATTCATAATAGGAGTATTTTCTCTTACAACCATAATAAATACTTGGTTAAAGCCGGCATCTATGGGTGTACTGCCACCTTTCCTTTGGGACAATAGGACATGACCTTTAAAAAATTAGACCTTTTTTTTTTGCAAGAGTACGTACGGTCACTCTAACTATAAGGTACTATTCACCTTTGATAAAAGTGCTGGCCATTAGGTTAAACTGCGTTCCATAGAAGTAACGCTAACATAAGCGATCCCTTTCAACAGCCTCTTGAGTAACAAACAAAGGTTAGGGATTCGACTTCTCCTTGGGGTGAGAAATCCACCATGAAAGCGGATGAACCGAACAAAACTGTAAGCTGCATAGAATGTGGAATCAATCTCGACAAAGATACAGAGAACATCAAAAGAAGTGGCAATTATTAAGAGTGGTATGACGCCTTCTCATGTGGATCCATGCGAAGTTGATAATAGAGCATGATGATCTACAGGACTATAATATAGTTGCAAACCTATCTCAGGAACAATAACCATTAGAAAGAATTATCAGTACAATTCCACAAGAGATTAGTATTAAAATAGTTAAGCTCCAGACAATATAATGAATTCAACAATATTTTGCAAAAAAGTTACATATTGTTGCTCTCATCATAGAAGTTTTGCGAGCACAGAAAAATAACCTCGACCTGAATTTATATATCTTTTTCGATATCAACAAACCAACTCTTTTTCTATTATTGGAAGAATCCCCCTTAACGACACTCAAGTGTATACGAGTGTTTCTTTCACAACAGAACATATCATTTATCAAAATGTTTTCAACATGAGCTTCTAGGTTATGTGTGTGGGTGTATTGTTGTAAAAGCCATCGTAGGGGGAGGTTTTCCTATACCCTCTCCTCGAGTCTAGTGTCCTATAGCAGTGTCCATCGTGGGAAAGGCTCCATCTGGCAAACTTCCTCTTTTCCTCCTGGGTCGCGATCGATGGGTTATACAACGATACCTCGAACCCGCCCCTCAACCGTCCCATGCCTTCTTTGCACGTCGCGTCTTCTGATTCTTTCAGTCTTGCTATTTATTCTCTGTTGTCAAAATATACGCGGATAGGACTAGCTTCAGGGTGGTGAAGAAGTACCCCGCAAAAACATTCGTATGTATTTATAAAGTAACCCGTACTTTAATTTAGAATTTATACAGAGGCATATACAAATAAGCTTTATCAAACCCAATCACGATTTAAGAAATGAAATAAAATGATTCCCAATATATGATCAGACCTGTTGTCGCTTAGTCCAAAAGGTTGGGCTGTATTGCCATGGACGTGGGGATAGAAATTCGTATATCAGTATGGTATATTGAGGATGGTTTTCCTTAGATTAGTCTTCATGAAAATGCTGGCAAATTTATTATAAATTTGGTCATTGTAAAACAGATATTGGTTCAACCCAGACGGGTACTAAGTCTTAATGAAAAATAATATAACGAATGAGAAAGGAAATATAGATAAATTGTGACAACTGTAGCAATAATGATGCTTTTCAGAAATGATCATAAAAGAAAATGTATTTTAAATAAAAAAATTGTTGTCGATATGAACAAAAATACAAATATATATAATAAATAAATAAATTCTTCCATCCCCATGTATTTGTGGCAACTCACTATTCTCAACTTCGTTATTTTTTTTAACCGTAAACATGATATTGCTGGGGCGTTCCATTATCAACCGACAACTTCCCTGAACTGTGTTAACGTTTCGTGGTTAATATCTTCGTCCAAAATGGCAACCATCACTTACTTTATTTACATTTTGCGCTTCAATATTATCAACGTGTCAAACTTGTAATTACCTCGGTTCGTTGTTTTTCGTATAACACGCAACACATACGCGCGCGCGCATACAAGCTCACGACACGCAGAATTCTCACGCATATAACAGTTCAGATATGTTAACTTGAACCTATTTTAGTGGAATGTGTAAATAATTTGTTATGTACTTTAACAAGTTATTTAGACATGGAAATGAATTATTTGGGTTACTTGACTCACATGAAATCTAGTCTAATGTTAATCAGGGTAAAGTTATTTCCAATTATAAGCTATCCATATAATGGTTGACTTTTATTATAAAAAACAAAATGAAAATTAAATGGACTCTCAATTTTCATAGGATCATATCATAAGTGTATTCATCTGCGTTAGTTGATTTTGATATATATTACCCATTCATTAGCTGAGTTAACCTGAATCACAGTTAAAAAATCACTGTTTAATTATAAATGTAAAAATAATCTAAACTAAAGATTTCTTACATTCTAATAATTTCATTTCACCAAATACGAATGAATATTTTAAACATATATTAAAATAACTTATTCTTTGTTTTGGAATGTAATCAACGTTGTGTAATATAGTGCATGCATTAGTAACTTTTAAAACAGGCATCGTATTTACTTGGCAAAGATAAAATACAGGTAATTTATTTGATATATAATAAAAAAAAATATTTTATATTTTTTAGAAACTTAATTGAATAAAATATAATCATCCACTGCGTGGGTACACCATTTTAAACAAACGTCGCAAGCAACCACATGACTTGGTTCGTCATCTTGAAGCCTTATTTGTTGAACCTTTTGTTAAAGTGCAATAAATAATTATTATTTTAACTGCAATAAAAAGAAGCTCTGTTGACGAACTCAAATAAATATTAAGACATAAATCTATATTTCATAGAATTTATTACTTTGCACGTTCATTAGATTTTTAACTTTAAATTCAGTCTCTTTGTTAGATCCTACCTCTTCAGTTCAAATAGGCCTGGATATTAATTTTGATAACTGTACTCTAACTTTTATCTATTAATTTTAACCTCGCGATATTTTGTAAAGGGATTTTCAATGAGTGCATATTTTTATGTGTGTTTTGCTAATGATGAGTTCGCAGGAAAAAAACCGATGAGAAGTTACAGATCACCAAAGACATTATTAACTGTGGAAGAGGACTGACACCGATGATTGAACGGAGGGATAGAAGTCAGTCAATAGCAGATCTTCTAGGACTATCAAAACCTACTGTATTGAAGTGAGAAGAAAACATATTTGTACTAGCATTCCAATTGGTTTATTTAATCATATTGATGGTTCCACATTCCATGGATTTACTATTAGTACCTATTTTCTTCAATATAGTGTTCTGTAAATTTTAATCCTGACTCAAACAAATGCTTGGACTGAATCATTGGCAGTGATCTTTTTTCATTAACTTCATATCATAACCTAAATAAACTAGGACTGTATCCAAACATTATGCGCCGTCGACCCTTGACACAATAATAGCATTGGAAATCACGTGTCGATTCAGCCAAATAGTCCCAAAGTGTGCAGATGCACCCCTCACACACCCTTGAGTCCAAGGGCGACAGCAAGTCACACGTCCTTTATGTGGTTTCTGACTGGCTGGAGCTCATAGATGCCGTTTAAAATAGTTTCAAAGCAGCACTGCCTGTAAATAGTCTTGCATTCTTCGATCTCATGTGCATGTTAAGTTTATTGTACTATTCGGAAATAGCCACAGGTATTTAATATGATCTTTTCGTGGAACATATACATGTGTTTGAAGTTAATTTGCATGGCTTTAGGCCTATTATAAAACCCAAATAATAATAAAAATGTAGCATAGCTCGTTTGGAATTTGTTAGATTAGTTTTGCATATATTGTTGAAAACGGGTTTTTAAACTCTGTAATTGGGGCATATAATATTTATTAAAAATTATGTATAATTGTTGACATCGTGAAACCCCAATAATAATATAAAGTTGGTAGCTTTGAAATTAATTTACTTCCACATGTTATGTTGGTTTATATAGAAGTATTTCTATCGTCACCCACTCCACTGTAGATATCGGAAGAAAAATCCAAAGGAAGTGGCGACCCCTCAAAAGAAGAGAAACCCTCCAAGAGTTTCGGTTGAAGCAATCGACGCCTTCGACCGAAGTGTTGTTCGTAGAGCAATATACGGGATGTATAATAGAAGTATGTTTAATTTATCTAAACATGATCACACAAAAAGCGTGCATAGCACCAAACGAATCATTAGAAGCCTATAAATAAACACTATTATAATCATAGTACAGCCAATTAATTTTTCAACCATGTAAGAAGACTCGTCAATACACAATAAAATTTTCTTCCTTTAAAGAATGTATTTATTGAAAAAAAATACACGTTTCATAGGCCTAAAGCCCTTAACACAGTGGCAAATCAGCAACAATAAAAACCTCTCTACTGTTCTTGTTGTGATAAAGTCAAGTATGTCTAATTAATATAAAAAAAAGTATAAGTGACCTGTGTTTTTTGCTCCCCATTGATGTAAAGGTCGATCATAAACGATGTTATTGCACAAGCGCGTTTGTAGATGAACACGTGACATTGGATACACTTTTGGACGTTCTTCGTGAGAATCCCGGCTCAGACACTGCAAGCATATTCGAAGGAGGAAGAACAACGCTCTTTAAGCTTATACATGAGATTGGATTCTCTTGGCAGAAGACGTCAACGTAGCAGCGAAGAGAACTCTTGAGGGAGTACAGGAAGCTTGCAGCATAAAATGATAATTTCGTATTCCTTGATTAAACATGGATTTTTTCCAAGGGTGAGTGTTCTTTTAAGAAATATATCATTAGTGAAATTAAATATAAGTAGGGGCCTGGTTAAAAGAGTGCAGCTTGCATAAAAACTAATCAATGAGTAAGTTAGAATAACATATTTCCCTCTTTGATAAATGCCACCATCGAATTCGATTGTTAGACGGTCTATCATTTTACTGGACATTTAATTTTCATGACGACAACACAGATATTGTTATTTAGCAAGCCAATTGTAAATTAAACAATACACCTTTATGTTTGATAGCATCAAATTCACTAAAATAGCCCTTTCCCAGATGACCTAAAATTACTTCCAAGTCATAAAACTACCCAAATTATGGATAAAGAAGAGTACCAAACCGGACGAGAGAGAGAGAGAGAGAGAGAGAGAGAGAGAGAGAGAGAG
>CABFVX010000127.1:366344-436961 GCA_902151425.1 Timema shepardi | reverse complement strand
TTTTTTTTTTATTGAGAGATAAAAATACGTTGCACAATTTCTTTTGGAGGAGAAATTAAACATTTAAAAGAAGCCTGGAAGTTATGTAAGAGTAGTCAGAATATCTCTACGGACAAAACGGTTAGACATTTCCACGCTCACTCATAGAAATTCAATGTGGTAGGCGACGGGAGCACCACATTTACTAAACCCCTCTAGTACACGGAGTTTCAACCAGATGGTGTAGAAAGTACTAAACAACAGAAGGTCTGTGTGCATTCCCTGCTCCGGATGGATATAAACCACACCAAAGAAACTTTTGAGTCTATTATTTACGAATAAGTTATAAAACAACACTTATAGTATCAAACACCAAACTATACCTTAAACTAATATAACATATGTAAAAAAAATTTATCACTGATTTATTAAGGAATACCCTTCCTAGTACCTACCCTGGGGACTACGATTTGAATTCAGCCGGGTGCTCTTGGAATTGTTTGATCCATATATATTACAAAACGTATAGTCGCAAATTATTATACATCTGCTAAAATTTAAAACATAACAGTCTCTTCTCCTATATTTACAAATATTAGATTTAAATCTATTAGGGTGACCTGGCGGTCTAGGGGTAAGGTGTCGGACTTCTGTGCTGGCGGCCGGGGTTCAATCCTTGGTCCCGGCACAGATTTATCTGATTACCAAACCCTTCCTTCACCTCTGACAAGAAATCTTGTGAATGTGGGGAATTCCAGGCCTCCACCGTGGTTCGGAATCCGCGTTAAACTGTAGGTCCTTCATTTCATCTCACAATCACCCTATCATTACACATTAGCGTAAGTGCGTATAACCCGAACGGGTAGTAAGACGCGGTGCTAATAATTATAATAATAATAATAATAAATCTATTAGAGGACATTTTATGCTCGAGCCTGATCAATTGGAGACCCGTTTCCAAGTACCTGAATGCCTGGATAGTGGGACTAGAGACGTGTTGTAAATGAGAGTAAAATGTATTATACACTTAGACCAAGAAAAGCGCCTTCAACCTACACTGTGTATGTGCTAGAAACTTGCCTTAGCCAAGTCCGAACTTATAGCATCGCACCACTTGGTGTTAATGGCCAGTAAATTCTCACCAGCTTGTTCTGCGAATATTTCATTTGTCAGGCTAAGGAGGGTATCTCATGCCTTTCTAAAAACATTCTCCAAAACGTTGAATACTTACTGTGATCTTACACATGATCCCAAAAACATGATTTAAAATAATTATAGTTATTTTAGGGGCTATCCGTAGACTAACAACTCCCGCTAATTTTGTTTTTCCACCCCCTTGCTACACATTGCCACAATTTTGCGAAACATCCCGACTAGTATTACGTCACTTTATCCCGCACCCTCATCCATTCAAACAGTAATTTCTAATTGTATGGCTTATATTAAACCTTTCATTGAAACATGTTCGCCAAGCTCAACGATTTAAGTTGATGAGTTGATGGTTTATTAACAGAGAGCACTGCCCGATACGCTTAATTGTTATGCGGCGTCTCGCATTATCTGTTTTAAACCTCCACCCCCTACCCCTCGTCGATCCAAGGGCTTCAGTTGAGTTCCGGATGCTAGAGTTGTTTTACTTAATTTGATGTTTAAGTTTAGATAGGCCTTAAAATGTATTCTCTCGGTGATAGACTATTAACTTCGGTTGTCTTGGAAGTAAAGTGCTCTCCTTAGGATCCCGTGTTCATTGGTTCAAACCTAGTCGACGTTAATAGTGGAAGTATACTTTTGGTCCCATTTTTATTGTGGTGTGTAAAGTAGAATAGCCCTGGAAGGTATGAGAAAATACTTTCTGGGCAAAATTGCTAAATCCTTTTGTGCTCGCTCAGAGAAATTCAGCGTGTAAGGCACCGGGGAACTACCAAAATCAATTTCAGAATATTCCTTTTGGATGTATTTTCTATCAGATAGTGCAGGTGGTACCAATAAGCCACCGAGGGGCTGAGTTCGTGCCCAGCCCCGGATGGATGAAAATCGCATCGAACCAACCTTAAGGTGGTTTAAATAAAAATAAGTTAGGGTAGGATTGAATACTATATTTTATAGCTATATTTCCATTAAATATTTTATGTATCATTTTTACAGAGTAAACATTTTATTATGAGTCAACTCTAGAAATGAGTATCTAGAAATCCCAAATCAAAGCACAATAAAAATATATTACTATAAATGTTTGGTTAACGTACCAACTAGAATATACTGTCCACACCTCAAGTTAAATTAACTATAAAATTCCTAATTCAGTAGCCGCATATGCTAAGGTCGTCACTATTGCTATATTCTGGACTACAAATGACAGTGAAATCGAGGTTCGAATCTAAGTCGGGTGAGGCTAGGGGTGTTATCATAATTTGTTTTCCACTCTCCCTCCACGCAAATGTGGATTAAATTTTACTTATCCCTAACTCATTTTAGTAAAACTTGAACTGGTGGTTATAAAAAAAGAGAGATAGGGAGAGAAAATATTAATCTTTGAATTTTTATGCACCATTCTTAGATCAACATGAGGCTCTTACAAAGTAGCTTGGATATTTATTTAGACTTGATAATAAGTGGATGAGAGATAGATATTCTGTAAATAATTACTGTGGAATTAAGCGACTATATTTATAGTGTTTATGTGTTTTCGAGTGTGCGACATTACATCATATCTACTCACGGTGAAAATATCAGCCTTTCACTCCAACATCACTGCCGTGAGAAGACGCCTTCATTCTGGGCCCGGAGAGAGTGAAAGAGAGGAGGGTAAGGAAAGAGAGAAAGTCAGTTGACGTCGCTGACAGTGTTCATTTTCCAAGCCACATCTTTCACCGTCCGTAACTCCTTTCATACCGTTAGCGTTAATACAATAACTCTTCCGTAGCAGAAACTCTAAACTACACTTCCACGAAAATGAACTACTTTTACATACTATGAGAGCGCTTACAGTGGAGATAAATTTACTTCATATTGTTTTAGAAGGGAGAAAAGGAGGATGACTATTTTATTTCACTTGAATGTAGGGTTCATTTTTCTCGGAAGCTCATTAAATTCAACTGCCGCTATTTCACATTTGGATAGTTATTAATATTATCACGCTTATAAGATTTTTTGTTTTAATCAGTAAAACATTTGTTAGGTCTCAAACCAGATCTAATATCGTGGATTCGTAATAGTCTACCGCATCGGTGGTCAAACGGGTTAGTCCATCAAACGTGCCTCGTATGTTTTTTGCGTCGGTTGGAAGTCGGGGTTATGATCATGGCTTGTCGTACAGAATTAGTTTTTCCCTTAAAAGGTTTTCCACTCTCCTTCCACGCTAATTCAGGTGCACAACCCCTCGATTAAAACCTTCCTAAACCATTGGTGCCAACTAAACGGATAGACTAAATTATATATTAATCGCCAAGTAAGGTTTTAATAAACATTTTTTGAAATAAGCAATTCAAAAATGTTTCACCATATAAAATATAAAAATTTTCAAGTTATCATAAATCAATAATTTATGTAAAAAGGTGGTTCCTAGAAGGATACATTTCAAGAAAATAATTTATAAAAATAGCAGACATCGAGTCCTACGTAAATAATTTTAAAAGGTAATAAAAACATTGACGTATTTCAATCCAAAAGATATATTTTATTGACTGTCTTAAAAAGAGAGAAAATATTTAATGCCTTTCTATTTCTGCCATTTTTTCTTTACAAAAATGTAACTACTCAGTTATGCACAAAGAAAGAAATATAAAATACAGCCCTCTCATCATAAGGGGCTTTTTTTTATTTTCCAATATCTTAGAAGGCAGAAGAAAAAAAAATTGCCTTGAGGGAATTACCATGGCATATCCTTATTCTCAGTGCAAAAGTGTATGATAAAATGGAAAGTTATCTAGAGTTCACGTTTAATGAAAATATGTTTAAAAAAAACTTTAATAAATAGTTTTTTAAATTTAAAAATCTCTTATAAAGTATTAATATATATATATATATATATTGATTAAAAAAAACTTATTCTGTGCTTATATTTATGGAACACACACACCAATAATTTTGATACATCTACTTTGTTAAACCGGTTCTGTTGGACACACCGTAAATATGTAGAGAACCGAAGAGAGATAATTTGTTTTGATTCCAAACTATGTTTAATAAGATTGATATTCGTAAAGTGTTTACTCTCAATCAAATGGGGCGAATTTTCTGTATTTCCTTTTAACTGACAATCGCCATGATGTGGATAGCCTTTATAGGCACTAGGGCGTATTATTAGAATAATAAAAATTAAGTTTTTAAAAATTATTTATAAGGATGATAAAAACGTGAAAAAATTGCAATAAAAATATTGTTCTCAAATACTAATAGTATATTATTTATTTATATACCTATAATAGTTTGTTTAACTTCTTGTAACACCAATGTATTTTTTCACCAAGTCTAACTACCCGTTTGGGTTGTACGCATATGAAGTAAATACTCTAATGTGTCAGGGATGGGTAACTTTGTATTTAGAAAAGTCTACCCGCATTTGATTGGATAAAAAGTGGAATTTTGTTTAAAGACAAGAACAGTTAGAATTTCCACTATAATTTTACTGTCACACTACACGTATTCTCCAGGTTTTACAGAGGGAATTTCCATTTTTATACAAAGATTATATTGAAGAAACGAGTAATTTCATTTTCTTTTTCGTCAATATGAATAAGCGTGAAGCCATTTGTGCTATGTTTAAAACAAAGTGATTTAAGATTGACTGCTTCTGTCATCGTTCTATAGCCCGTGCTTAAGGGAGAATAACCAGCGTGAATATTTTTAAGTTTACTTTTTCGTCCATCCAAAGAAGAAATAGTTTTAACTTTCAGTTTAATGTCCTAAATCATCAAATATTTCAGTCTTTTGAATTGATTTTGCGAGATTCTCTGTCTTTTTCCTGGGTTTTTTTTTCGACGCACAAAAAATTCCCTGTGTTTTTAAAGTTGTCCAGGTGTGTGCATGGTAGCCCTGACCCCTAATATAACTGACAAGAATTCAAACTCACAACCCCACTTCATCGGCAGTCCAGTCCATTGCAATTGTTACGTCTTATACCGTTTGACCACCAAATAAACAGGATATATATTCACTGTTTGGTTTAGAGGATCATGGTTAGGGATATACTATGGAGGGGGCGAACCTTGAGAGGTTTATTACTTTCTCATATCAAGAGAATATATTGTGTTAGTGAAAGATCAATCACGAGATTATGACGCATCTTTACGTTTTATATTAACACGAACGCAAAATGTGGATTTTACAATCGGTATGTCTGCCTGTCCCTGGTCACGATTCCAAAACAGTTTGAGGGATTTTGTCCAAACTTTATATTTAGATACTATAGAACAATAAAACTACGTTTTTTTTTTAACATTTCCCTACAATTATTAAAGGAGGTTTACTGGTGAGTAATTTGTTTTATTATTTTTTTGAATTTTTCTAAAATGGCTCTAAATATTTAAATACATATCTAGGATCTGTTTGAGATGACTAATAGAAATATATTGGTTTTAGGCCACAAATTCGTCTAGTAGTAGTTCACTGATGACTGATTAAAAAAAAACTTTTGATATTTTACAAATGGCTCTAACGATGTGATTACAAATGAGTAGCTTGTGAGGGTTTGACATGACAAATAGCAATATTATTTTGGTTTCAGGTTTAAATTCGATAAAGGCTCTTTTGTTGATAAATGATTTTTGAAATTATTTTTAAATGTTTATAACAATTTTACTTAAAATATATATCTGGGAAGTGTTAGACATGAACAACATCAATAAAGCGATATAGTTTCTTTACACGTTTGGATAGCTTAAATATATTTTAATTTTGTGACCTGGCGGTCTAGGGGTAAGGTGTGGAACTTCTATGCTGGCAGCCGGGGTTCAATCCTCGGTCCTGGCACAGATTTATCTGATTACCAAATCCTTCCTTCACCTCCGACAAGACATCTTGTGAATGTGGGGAATGCCAGGCCTCCACCGTGGTTCGGATTCCACGCTATACTGTAGGTCCTCCATTTCATCTCACAATCACCCTACCATTACACATTAGCGTAAGAGCGTATAACCCGAACGGGTAGTAAGACGCGGTGCTAATAATAATAATAATTTTCATAATTTTAATTTAAAAAACATTGTTTTCACGATATTGTTTAAAGTTTGTATCGAAAGACTATTTTACATTATCAATAATAATAATACATATTTATTTATATAAAATGTTCAATTTAAGTGTAGTATACTTACGACCAATTATAGAGAATTTGAATTTTTTCAAAGTGACCTTAAAAATTGAATTCGACATAATATTTTGGGAATAGTTTTTTATTGTTAACAAAAATATGTTCATATTTTTTACAAATAACAAATAATTTAAGGAAGTTAACAAATTATCTATTTTTGAAAATTTTAATTTTGTTAAAAGTATTTGAACAATGTGGTTTCAAATTTATATATGAAAAGCGATTATTTTGAATAAACTTTAATGTGTTTTTTTAATAAGGAAAGCATACTTAGTAGTACTTTACTAAAAAAAATTCTTTAAGATCACAATAACCCATCTCGGTGGCGTAGTTGGCTAGCGCGCGTGTCATGTTGAGCTCGACTGATGAGGACGGGGAGATCGAGGTTCGAATCTTGGTCGGGTGAACTAGGGGTGGTTTTTTCGAAATGGTTTTACACTCTCCCTCCACGCAAATGCGGGTTCACTTCCTCTAATTCAACCATCCCAATTACCAATCCATTAGAGTAATTTGTACTTAAAGCGTATAACCCGAACGGGTAGTAAGACGCGGTGCTAATAATAATAATAATAATACTGCCAGTGGTTTAAATTATATTTTTAATTGTTTTATCTGTATATTAACACTGAGTGTATAAGAGTTTTATAAATAATTGAGATCAAATAAAAGGTATACATATGATTATTACCATAGCTTTTAGATACATTAATGACATAATGTCAAAGTAACTTTTTATTTCTCTCTAATTTTATTTTATACTGTGAATATAAGATTTGTAATAGGTTTCACTAACAAAAATTTATGTTGTCTATGATTTATATATATCATATATATGGATTCATAACATTTCTACAAACCTATACTATTTCATAATGAAAAGTAAACTTTCTTTGTGAAAATTAATACTTTATTACTACGCAGATGGAAGTATTAAAATATATTCTTACATTAAAATTATATGATATTAAAAAGAAGCCTAACCTAAAGTTGGAAATAATAAATTTCTTCTTCTTCGACCGAGTTGGGAAAACAATAATTTCCTCCTTTAATGAACCTCGCCTAAAGTTCTTCAAGCTATAATGTAGCGAAGATAAGAAATGGGAAGTTTTTCATTAACATGAAACTGCATATTAGCTTTATCTACCATCATAAAAAATGAAATATACAACAGTTCCCCTTTCTAAGATCTACTTAGGGACTAAAATATCTTTATTTTTTATATTTTAAGGGTGTCAACCAAGACTAAAACATTTTTTAGGACTATAAAAACAAGATTTTTTCTGAGTAAAAGATATTAAGCCTTTTTTCTAATTCAAAAACATTTAATGAATACAAATATTTTATGTAAAAATTGAAAGTCATTGTTTAATACTATATTGATATAATAGTATAATTATTGTATTTGTTTGATACGTCCACGCTTTTGCCCATTGTAAAATTTTGATCTGAACAGATTTTAACCAACATTTTTACACACATTGAACTACCCGATTAAATATGGGAACTTAATACTTTAATATGGGAACTTAATACTTTAATATTATTCTATAACTCTACTAAAGTGAAAAAAAGCTTATAGTCCGTTTGGGATTTGAATATTTAGCTTAAAACTTTTATATAAAGCTCAAATGTGATATATTTAGAGTAAATGTTTAAGTTTTTATTATTGTGATAGTGTCACACAATTAGTGAGGGGAGCATTCAAAACACGTAGTAAAACAGTGAGGTATGAATATTTCTCTGATTTTAAAATTGTTTGTACTTTTGAAAGAAATGTTTTATTAAAAATAAGCAACAACAAAAAATGTTTGGTAGACAATTTCGAAACAAAAAGTTTACAAAATTATCTGTACATATATGTATTCTATTAAACTACTATTAGAGTATTTAAAAGGAAATTAAAGACTATTTTTTAAACTAACCCTATTGGAATTTTATTTAAGACCTATTTCGTCAACAGTGATTAAGGTGGGATAGAAAAGACAGGCATTTTTGTCATTTTAACAATAACTTTTTTGGCCAAATATATAAAATATTGCTACTGTATAAATATATAAGGTAATCTTCTTCATCAGGCGATCTCAACTGTTGTTGAAGATATGTGATGAGCATAGCGGTGTTCACGGAGAAACTTTTTTTATGACAAGAAAAAGTGGTCTATATATTCAAGGACATCCTTTACAGATAATCAACAACTGCTGTTGATATCACCATGTGAAGGAAATTAAACTCTATGTTTAAACTAAAACAATATTTGATTTATTTTGATTTTAAAAACGCTTTGCTATAAGAACTGCAAAAACACTAACCTTTTATCGCGTCCCTTACATCTCCACCTTAAGACCATTAAGGGTGTAAACATCTTTGGCAAGAGCATCAATTTTACCTTTGACATTTAATCGTTTTTGTATGGATATGAATACTTGCCATATTTCAATAGTATTTTTAAAAAAAAATCCTAGTCAGAGGTAAAGGAGATGGCCCTTTGTCGTTTGGCGCACTCCCCAGAAAAAGTTAACTGTTCTGGGCAATCTATTCAGGACATTTGACGTTATATTAGTGAACAAATGGGAGGTGCTAATATATCTATTCGCTTAATTTATGCAGACCTCGCCTAAGATATTCCAATCTAAACTAGCCATACAATCAAAGGAGTTTCTTAAATCTATGCAAATAAATTCTACCATTACATAATCTAACCTAACCATAAGGTGATAAATATCCTTTCATTTTAGCCGACACATCCTAAAATAAGTTAACTTCTCCTAACCGGTAGGCGATTCCCTTTCAGTTTCGCAAATCAAACCTGGCCTAACATAGCTATTAGACGATTGGACAAACACTGGATAGATAAATGCCATTCAGAAGTAAACACACAAATAGGGATAAGTAGGTTTTTTCACAACCCCGCCAAATGTCCTACTCGCAACAATTTTTTTAAATCAATATTTTAATACTATTTCCCTCACTCTTCATCTTAAAATACTTTTTTTTTTATATCGGTACACTCACAAAGTGGCCACGCATAAAAATAGTATGTCAGTAGTATCTGCCCAGGAAACATGGTCACTAGAAGGTCGGGGTTAAAATCACGGCTCCAACGTTGGCAAGATTTTTTTTAAAAGCTAAATCATCTCTATCCCCCCCCTCACAAACGTTTAAGAATTTAAATGATGTGCATCCATATTTATCAACTATAGGCCTAACCCTATTAGATCTACGAGTATCTTGGAAGATAAGTAAGACGCCAAACGTGGACTTTACTTCAGTTGAGCCTTATGACTGTTGCCTTATTCAGGACCTACTAATCAGAAGAGACTAACCGGCTGGAAATATTAGGCTGATTTCTATTTTACTGGTACGAGATGCATTTGCGATCCCTTACCCTATGATAAGAGGGTGAAACATGGCAAGTGAAACCGATTACTTGAGGCTGAAAGAAAATTGAACATGTACCAATAGATTAGCCTGTGGTTAGTGAATAATTGAGAAATGTGAGTACTAGCGATGGATCTCGGGTAAGTCAGGATTACTTATTTCTTGGAATCTTGGAGAGGTGTCTCAGATATGAGGGCGCCTTAGTTGAGATTACATTCCAAATCGCGCAGCTGTACCCCTGATGTGACATCCAAAGAGGATATCCTGTCAACTCATCCCACTTCGAGATATAACTAATCATACCACCACCCTCCGCTATCAGATCCACACATAACCTACAATGATTCCGTTTAAGAGCCGCACGTCACACGTATGCCAATCAAGGGGAGTCATTGTCGTAATTCATAGGGCAGAGGGATCACTAGAAACTGGAGGGAGGTTGATTACATTTCAGCAGGGACTGTAAGTCAATTAAGTTGGAGTGGAGGGTGACAGGTGGAGCACATCAACATCTACGCATGCGCACATATGCTGTAGTTGTGTGAGTGTGTGTGTTAAAGAGAGAGCGAGAGAGAGAGGTATCAAGTACTTGTGTCCGCACTCTCTGAAACACACAGCATATCCACCTAACAATACAAGCCATTACCTTACCCCACACAAACACAGACATATTACACAGAGACCTACCACATCCTCTATATATAAGGGGTTTCTGGTTCGAGAACCTACACGTGCTTATTACCGGCTCAATAGATTGATTAATTTCACTGTGGTGTGTGATACTGTCGGGGCAATATTATCAATAGCTACAGACGTGTTTGAATGAACAACAAATGTGGTTAAGAACGGTTTGATTAGAAAAATATTCATTTTGTTTTAAAATAGCTCAGATAAATATTTTACAAAACATAAAATACACTGTACTATACGAGCTTTAAAATTATTCATAAGAGGTTTATTTGATCAAAGTTTCCTATAAAATATTATTCTTTATTATTATTCTTTGCACCGCATCTTACTACCCGTTCGGGTTATACGCTCTTACGCTAATGTGTAATGGTAGGGTGATTGTGAGATGAAATGAAGGACCTACAGTTAAACGTGGAATCCGAACCACGGTGGAGGCCTGGCATTCCTCACATTCACAAGATGTCTTGTCAGAGGTGAAGGAAGAGTTTGGTAATCAGATAAATCTTTGACGGGACCGAAGATTGAACCCCAGCCACCAGCATAGAAGTCTGACATCTTACCCCTAGACCGCCAGGTCACTCCTATAAAATAAACTTTTTTTTTAACATTAGGGGAGACCGGGGCTGGTTGTAACAATTTTTACTTACTATTTTTTTTGCATCCCCTACAATGTATAAGAAAAGATTTGGCCATGCATACGAATAAAGTAGGCTCTGTTCTTTCACAATACATTTTTATAAACATTATTAATAAAGCTAATAGTGCACTATAAATTAAAACCCTCTTTGATGTAATGTGTTACAACCAGCCCCGGATCGGGGTTGGTTGTAACAGACTTTGGGGTTGGTTGTAACAAGAAATTAGTATTATCAGATAATCACTTTTTTATTGAAAATTATTTTAATTAATTAATATTTAAGGTGTATTTTATTACAAAAATATAAAAATTACAAACATCCTAATCTAGCATTATTTAGGCTATAATGAGTATGGCTACAAAATAAAACATAGAATCAAAGCTTACTCCGACAGTCCATCTGAATGGCAATTGTGACAAATGTACATTTTTGATTTCTTTGCACAAGAAAAATGTGACCACAGCTGGCAGTCCAAACAGCGAACCCACTCCTCGCCTGGTTTACTGGAAGAGAATGGTTCCAAACACACTAAACAAAAACATTCCCTCTCTTCTTCTGACGAGCTTCCTGGATCTAATTTATTTCTTGCTGACGTTTTGGCCCTAGCTTGCTTTGGACTACTCAGTTTTATCTTCCTATTAACCGCTCCCCTTTTTTTGTCGTTTTTCATATTCTTCTTCAAGTGCGTTCTTCTCAGGAGTATCTGTCAAAATGGCACTTTTCCTGGTTTTCCTCCCACCCTTTGTTTTTCTTGGAGCTGATTTTGGAAGGGGCTGAACTAGCTGCGGGGAAAACTTGGCCATATTTTGGGAGATATTATTAGCCCTGGATGGACCAGCAACTCCTACCGGATTGGTAGAAATCTCATTGGTTCTAGTTGAACCAGAAATTGGTGTGATGGGTCTGTCCAGAACTAGTGATCTCCCGGGAGATGCCTCATTACGTGGATCTGGTGATGGCTCTGGATTTGGCCTGTCCGTCACAAATGAGGGGGAGAAGTCCGCATCCTGAAATACTTCCCTATTAAAAAGAAATATTCCACATTTCTGGAATCCATGTTGAATATTCATTGGTGTTGTGGCAATCGGAAATGCTACTTTTAAAACGGATGGAATGTGGAATATTGTCATAGGCCTAACGGTACCATCCGGGGTTTTATTATTTCTAATCCAAGCATCCATTGCTATGTTTATTTGTCTTTTAAGTGGTCCAAAAACACTTCGATCTAGTGGCTGGAGGCGATGAGTGCAATGAGGAGGAAAGGAAAGCATTACAACCCCATTAGTTTTAGCAAAATCAAGACATTTTGGAGCTAAATGCGACTGATGGTTGTCTAGGAGAAGAAGGACAGGCCTCTCTTGAGAATGACGAACACAATCAACAAAATGATTCAGAAAAATCAGAAATTCTTTTTCTGTTGTCCACCCAGATTTATTTCCAGTACCTATGCAACCTGTTGGACCATCTCTGATGAAGTGGTCATAAAATCTTACCCTGGGAAAGATGAACATTGGAGGAATAGCATTTCCAGCAGCATTGACAGCAACGGTTAACGTAACAAGTTGTCCTCTTTCAGCTGAAGTCATTGCTCCTATTTGTTTTATACCTTTTCTTGCAATAATTTTTGAAGGATTTTGAACAGTGGTGACTCCGGTTTCGTCCATGTTCCAAACATCATTTGCAGTGAATGAATACCTGTCGTAAACTTCAGAAAGTTTATCAAAAAACTTTGAAACATTGGCGCGGTTGAAGCTGGATGCTTGGCCTATACTAGTAGCCTCCGGAGTTCGAATTGATAATGAAGGATGACGCTTTAAAAATGATGAGAGCCAGTCTGCGCCAGCTGTTTCATTGTCACTCCAGGTTTTTGGCATCGTAACATTGTAGTGCTTTCCACACAGGTAGGCAATACATCGCAAATCGCGTGGCGTGAGTCCAAAATAAATATCCGAGCAAGTTTCAATGTAAGTTACAAGAGCAGTCTCCTGTATTGGAGTGAAAACCTGTCTGTTTCCATAATATCCAGCCAGAGGCTTCCAATCCACTTGAGGATCAGGCCTAGGTTCATTTGCTCCTGAAACAAGACACAAACTAAGTCAGTACACGCTTGGTTAGTTAATTCGGAGAAAACTGCAAATTACGTTTTAGGAAATTAATATTTTCTAAATATTATATAAAAAATAGAATTAACAAATTAATTATGGTTAATCATTTTCACCTACATTTTTTTTTTTTAAGCTTGACTTAGATCTTTCTTTGTATTCAGAACTCAAATTTCCACCAGTCAAAAAAATAACTCCAAATTAGAATAAGGGATTTAGTCGAATATAGTTGATTTATAAATATGATATAATTATATTGTAGTTTCACAGTTTACGTTTATTTTTTCTTGAGATGTATCTTGTAAGGGTCACATGGCAGATGTTGTAATTTTTTGCAGATTGCCTGATGGATGTTCCCTCTCTCACAAGCTGAGCTGCTTTCTCCAATACATCAACATCAGTTTTACCTCGATCAGACTTCCTCTTGTAGTTCCGCATCTAATATTACATGCTATATTTTATTATTTTATTCATAGCTCTTTAGTAGCTAAACGGAAATAGAGTGAAAAAATAACCAGTATTTTTTATACTTGGAAGTAGTATTAAATGTGATTATATAAATGGTATGGTAAACTTTCATAGGACACTAATAGCATTCGAAATATCTAAACAAAACAAGCGGGGCAGGTTGTAACAGACAAAACTTGGTGTTACAACCTACCCCACATGACGCCATTATATGAATTATTAATTTATGTGTGCTAACCATATTTTAACAAAAAGGATAAGGGTATATTCTGAAAGCCGAAACTACAAAGAATTATGTGTGCTGAAAAAATATTTACAAAACAATGTAAATTACTGAAAATAAGAGTAAAAGTCTATTGAAAAATATTTTCTTACCTCATAGAAAAATGATTTTTTCACTCTTGCTGCTCGTACAGACGTCCGATTCTCAAAGAGTCACAACTCAAACTGAAAGCTTTCACCAGTGCTATTGTGACCAAACTGACAAGTCACACAAGCGAATAATGGCGGAACTATCGGCACTGTTACAACCTGCCCCTGTTACAACCAGCCCCGGTCTCCCCTATTATTAATGTTTGGTCGCAAGATGGCTCTAAAATATATTTTTCATTAAGATTTTACATTGTTTCACTTGACGTGTTCGAAAGGGTGTGGATTTTAAGAAAAATGTTATCCTAATGTTCAAAGTTTTGCTATTGTCAATATTTTACTAAAGGTTAATTTTTAATTTTCTTAGGGTTAAAGTAAATCTATAAACAAATATAATTATCTCTAAGTATTATATTGTGTGAGCTGGGATTATTACTCTTACCGATTTAAGTATAATAATAGGTCCGAATCTTAAAGATATAGAAACCAAAGTAAAGCAATATTTCCATTGAAAACGTAATCATTATTTCAGCATGAAATTAATAGGTTATATTTTATGTTGTTCTCAATTACACAGTATTATTGATTTATAAGTTAGGATTTTTTAAATCTCAAATAAGGCCTGATGTTTATTTAAACTATCTACTATTTAAAAAAACACATTAAAAATAGGCCAAGAAACGTCCTGGGAGGATCCAATATTGAAGGTAATGTGTCGAATATAGCTCCCTTAGGTTGATATATAAGTTTTCTATTTTTTTTTCCGGTTTTTCATAGCGAAAACACATTTTTAAAGCATGTATTATTTATTTTTATCTAAAATAAATCCATACAGATAACACATCAAAGAAACTGTTGTTGTCCAGAGTGGTTGCAGTCCACCTCCTAGACTACATAAAGTGCTCAAAAGCTTCCTCCTCCCTTTTAAACGCAAATGTAGCTTTTCGAAGCATAAGCACTATTCGTGTCACTAATGTCATAAGAGAACTGGTCTCCTAGTTCAGACTCTACACGTTCCTTCTAATGTTTCACACACTACACTCCTAGTTTTCTACGAACAAGCTTTACCTGTCATTATTCTCCACACCGGACGGTCCTCCGGGATAGGGTTCGGCAAATGAGGCCATTTATCGCGACGTGTGCCAGGGCTGTAACCAGAGGCTAAGAGGCCCCAGGACAAGAGATCATAATAAAGGACACACTTTTTTATTTTTTTCCCTCCTAGCTCTAAATACCACACTTCCACTTTCCTTTAATAAGTCTTGTTGATGTGTGTTGTTAGTTATTGGATGTTTTTGATCAGGTAAAGTTAATACTGAATTTAATATAAAATCATGCAATATAACTAAGGTAAAATATTTATAAAGTTAAATTGCAAACTATCATTTACAATTACACTGAGCCAATACAATCCCATACAAAATACAATAGTACTACAATACACTTTGAATTACTAAGATGAAACACAGACCTATTAATAATAAAATAAAGGTATTAATATCGTACGTCGTATGCCTTGCGTGATGTAATGGCAGGCCTGAAGCATATGATCAAAGTGAAAAGTCTCATGTGGGGAAAGTTTTAACGGATTGGCAATGAAAAACCGTGAGAGTCTGAGAGTTTAGTCTGCTTTAGTTCATTTTTAAAAAAAGCCTCATTGTTCGGGGCTCTCTATGCCCCTACCGCCCCGGTGGTAGTTACAGCCCTGACGTGTGCCTTTCTATTCGTTATACGTCTCATTCAAGAGGTTCCTCCCAAACAGCACATAGTGAGGGCGTGCGCCCTCTAGGTGTCATATTTACTTCTCCCGATTTGGTGCTCAAAGAGGGGACTGCTTTTCAGTTCTATAATCCTTTCATGGAGAGTTTAGAATAAGTTTTCAGAACTTGTGTTCCGGTCCCGAAAATCAAGTCCAATAAACCTGCCGGCAAAAGTTACCGCCCAAAGAGCCACACAACAAGGATTTAGTTCTGTCTTCATTAACAAATGTGGATCCTCAGAATCCCAGTAGACGTAGTTGTGCTTTTTGAAGGTTTATTCGTTGGTTCAGAGAGTGTTTTTGTAAAAAAATGAACATAGCCTTCATGTCATTTTAGGTACAGCTCTCAGAATTGTGCGCGCATATCAGGCTCATCTTCATCGAGGCCTTAGTAAAGTAGGCCTATACGACCTAAAAAGGTAATTTTGTGTGCATTCTTCGTTGGCTTGTTATTGATATTTATTATTCACTAGAAGCTGTTTTGTGTTAGTTTTATACGTGACTGTACAAGACATCGCGTTACACCGTGAAGATTTTCTTCCGTAGTAACAGATTAAGACCTTATTGAACGAGAAAGATCTGACAACGACACAATTGTTCAAACCTTTTTTTCAATTCGTGAATACCTTGCCGAGATGGAGGTTCGCTGTTTGGAAAATATCCACAAATCTATCAATAAAACCAGTGTAATTTTGGTTATGCTATTACCACTTCTGAAGTATAAAAACATGCTCTTAAGCTTTCTATTAATTGTAAACTTGTTCACAAATCCAACATTAATAACGTTAAATGTTCTTTAGACGTGCTTATTAATAGCGTCCATTGACTAACAGCATAACCTTAAATAGCAAATGCTCTTCCTTGATAAATGTTTTTTTCGACGTATCTGATTTTTTAATAATGTGGATCGTAGCCTTTTTATGCTTAAATTAATCCTAATTTCGTTAAGAACCTTAATTTAGTTTTCGAATGGAAATATAAGTCTTAAAAAATATCACACAACTTCTGTAAATGTTGTTCTTGAAAATAAAAAAAGGTTTACCAAACATTTAAATGTTCTTCTTAAAAGCGAAAGTTGACTTTATAGTTTAATAATGTTAAAATAATATTAATAATAGATTAATTAAATGTTCTAAAGTATATGTTTCCAAGCAAGGGCGTAGAATGGTGGGGCTATGAGGGTCCCGAACCCTTCGAGATCAACTGGAACCTTCCCTGGAATTTGTTAAACTCCCCCTTAAAGGAGGGTCCACAAATACATGTAAAAACCGTATAGTTGAATATCTTACCCTTACTACAGTTTTAAATGTATATGTCATCAACACAATGTTATTATTATAAATAGTATCATTATTAGTAGTTCCACGTCTTACTACCCGTGCGGGTTATACGCTCTTACGCTAATGTGTAATGGTAGGGTGATTGCGAGATGAAATGGAGGATACACAGCTGAACGTGGGATCCGAACCACGGTAGAGGCCTGGCATTCCACACGTTCACATGTTGTGATTAATACACGTCTTGTCAGAGGTGAAGGAAGGGTTTGATAATCCGATAAAGCTGTGCCGGGATCAAGGATTGAACCCTGGACCCCTAGTACAGAAGTGTGACACCTTACCCCTCCCTACATCACCAGGTCACATTAAATGTTAGTTAATGTATGTTTTATATTCATCTTCAAGATACTCGGATCGTTCCAAGAAACAAGGTGTAGATGGTCCATCTTATCTGTAAAATCATACGTGAGTAATCACCCTAAGAAAATAGCTGCTTAAATAACAGGAAAACGGCCAGAAGTGGAGTCTGTAGCTTATGTAGGTAGGCTTACAACCCTTTCCACACCACCCTATCGTAATCTCAACATACCTACGTACTCAAAACATGATTTGCTGAAAGTTTTAAAGGGCAGGGACGAGGGGGAAGGGAGGTCCGGACCCCACATAGAAAAATAAAGAATAGTAATCAAATATTCTAAACATAATCATAAAAAGAGTTCAGCTTTGAATACAAATCTGCAGGACTTTTACATTAGTCTATTTTGGTAGCGAGCCGTGGTGTATGTTTCAAGTAGCTATGTGATACAAGTGTGTGTAAACACACGAGATCTCCTGAGGGAACTCGAACGAGTGTCCTGTGTCCACATAGTCCCATGGTGGTTTGTGCAAGAGGGCGTAATTTACGGGTGAATACGAGCTCAGATTATCATCACGGGACCACTGCTTACCATTGTAAATACTGCTTCTGTAGGTGGTCAAGTAGTCCAGTGCACCTGGCTAGCAATGAATGTAAAAGTCTACGTTGGTAGCTATTGAACTTTATTGGTTTATTTGTTTCAATGGTAGATCTTGGCTCAGTCAATTGCGTTACTGTTATAGAAGGGTCCCGGTTTCGATTCCTGTCATAGCGAAAAGATTTAGCATTGTTTAAATATGAGTTTACACTTTCAAGTTGATAAATTAATGGTTGGGGACTGGATGTTGTGCCTGTCCTTGTCTTAAGTTAGATTATAAGACCTACGCTGCTCCGACAGGGCTAGCACGCCGGTAATGGAAAACATATGACGTGAATAAAAAATGTACCCAGGCCACAAACTGGAGACAGTAATGGGTGTATAAAAAGGTTTAAAGTTAACCTTATTTTTGGCCACGTGGGCTAAAAAATTTGGCTAAATCTAGGCATTATGTACATACCCTGAGTAAGTGGTCAACGTTTAATTTTTCAGTGTCTCCAACATTTGGGGCTATCCACTCCGGTGAACACGTGGTTTTAAGGCACAGAATCAGAAATATATTTAAATGAAAAGAAAATTTACCCTATTTAAACACACTCAAGGCTTACTTTAAAAATTTCAGCTTTGTATTCTTTTTGGATCCAAGAATATCAATACTGTGAATTTCTCAGTCCTAGGTCTAAGTCTCGCAATATAGTATATAGAGATAAATAAAAAAAGATTATGTACATTCTCAAATATCTCTATGTAGGCCTATATGTTCCTTTTTTTTTGAAAACCGAAAAACAAAAATATTCCCAAACCTCTGGTCTCTTGACCAAGACGTTAACTCTCAATCAAAGTAGAAATACAAGTAATTTTATGCTTCCGAAGAATATTCGATAAGGTTTTCTATGTAGGTGAGTTTGTACCACATTTAAATATTCCATATGTATATTTTTAGCCAAGTCTAATTGTGGTCAGGCCTTATGACGTGATATACTAACATCATGCAAAGGAAAAAATACTATTGGGGTGCACATACTATCTATTACAAATATTATTTTTATTTATAATTTTATTTATATTTCTACTTTAATACTTAAACGAATGGATGGTAACAATTACATTTCTAATTTTAGCCAAATGGGTTGAGATATCTATATAAATGCCTCATCAAAATTAAATTAGTGTTGCGAATATGGATTTAATTTTTATTTGTCCAAAAAGATAAAGAATTTTTACTTGCTTGTCCGGTATTGAAACCCAACTACTTAGTAGCTTCAAATATTTATAGTGAATATTATTTAAAATAATTGCACATTAATTATGTTGAAACAAGCTAAAATATTATACAGTTTCATATTGTTTGGTAAATAAAATGTATATCACTCAGTTTACAGAGAAAGATTTAGTTAATTTTGTTTGATTTTACATTCGATTTATTAAAGGAAATATAATGATTCTGTTTTAAATGGATTTAATATTCTATATAGCACATTTCAAACTTACTATTCCGAATACTTCTGTTTGTACCAATTTTTTTAAACTACTAGAATATATGTTTTCATGTGGCATTAGTAACTGCTCGGATTACTCTGCATACATTAATTACGCTTGTATAGTAGTAATGAGGAAGGTGGAATTTGAGAGTAAATGTATCTGAATTTGCGTGTAATAAAAGTAGAAACCATTTAGGAAATATCACCTTAAGAAACTACTTCTGACAAAGATTCGAGCCCCGATCTCTCCATAGAGTTATTCCATTAGAACATGAAAATAAGTGCTAGAACATGCAGTCTGAAACTTTAGCTCAAGTCAGTAACGTCTTTGAGTAGTGAGATGAAGGTAGAGAGTTCGGTTCCCGACAAGGATGAGAACCTTATCATTGGTGAAATGTGAATCTCCCCCTTCAGAATTATTAATTAACGGTCGGGGGCTGGATGTTGTGTTTGTTCTAAATTTAAGTTATTTTACAATTAGTGTCAGTTGTGTAAATAACTCAAATGAAAATGAAAAAAAAAAGACCATGATATCAAAAATGTTGGTTCAATAATGTCGTTTTTTTCATTTAAAAAAAAACAGGACCATGTTTTGAAATTTGGAGGCGGATAGCAAGGAAAGGTCTTTTCGTTCCTTTAATCCAGGGTCCTTGTTAGGATCTAACCCTGTCTCATATAATGTCAGAATGACCCAGGGTTTCAGGGGAAACTGAGGAGGTTTACGAGTCCCACAAGTTCCCGAGTTGCCAGAGTTGCCAGTGAAATGAAGCTCAGAAACGGCCCTGGCCACCCCCTTATACCCATCACCCCCCCAACCCCCCACCTCTCTTACAACCCCTTTTTCCAAAAATAAACCACTCTCCTACAACTCCTTCCTCCATCCTCTTCTCTAGGAAACCCTCCAAATACTATACTCCCCTCGGGGTCAGCAAGTCTCTGGATCTGTGAAATGTTCCGGAGTTTGTAGAAGTAGAGTTGAGAAGTATAGGACAAGGTTCTGATTGAAAATTAAAGGGGTACTCTCCTGAGAACACCTAGGCGTTTTTATTTTAAATTTTAATTAATAAGACAATTAAATATAAATTTGGTTTTATGGTATGAATATAATTATTAATAAACTTAGGTTAGCTTAAAATTTTGTTTGAGCTATTATTGATTCATTATAGATATATTGCATTGTATGTACTGGTAGTTCCTGAATAATTAATTAAGCTTTATATAATATATAATTATAATTCCAAAATAAATAAATATATATGTATATTGTATATATACAAGCTATATATATATATTTAGAATTTACTTTATGACACAATTTGTGTACGTATAATAGAAAAGAGATTTCTAATATAATTTATTATTTTGTAAACAGCAAGATCTTTCTAACCAAGTTTATATTTAAATCGTGAGTAAAGTACAGTTGTGACATGAAAAATAACCATGGAAGGAATGTGACCATACTTCTCCAACCATTATGTTAGGCACTTTCCCACTCGTTCATAGAAATTCAGTGGGGAGGGCTAGGGGGAATCACAACATTTCCTTAAACTCCGCCATTGCTTAGGATTTCTACCAAATTGTGCAAGAAGCATTAACCAACCGAAGAGATGAGTGCATTTCTAGCTTCAGATTGATAGAAATAACATCAAACCAACTTCCGGGATGTCAACTTAAGAAGAGCAACGATAAAATATGTACACAAAAGAAATACTCTATGTTTCTCGAGAATGTAGTCAACTTGAGAAATAAATTTCTTATAAAAATCTTGCACTAAGCCTACATTTGGGCATACAATCAATGTTAATAATAATATAGCATTACATTTAAACATGAAACCAAAATTGACAATCTATATCTCGCTATGCGTATAACCTACACTAGTAGTAAAACGCGAGAATAAGAAAAAAAAGTAGCTAGATAAAATTATTTGAAAGACTTATTTCACATTTATGTTCCTCGTCGTCGACTTTGAGAAGCAAAACATGTTTATTGAAAAATATTTGCTATTATTTCAGATTTAAAAAAAATCCATCAGCTTTTTGCCGTACACATAAAACTGGTGACATCGTTCCACCAAACCTAATCAAAAATTCAGGACCTTAATGGAAGCTGTGATAGAGCTTCACGGACTGTTGAAAGCATCGCCATATTTCAACTCGTGGCGTAATCAGGATTGGAAAGGACACTTTTATCGACTTAAAATATTCTTTCAAATAAATTAAAGAGCAGGAATACTATCTTTCGTAAGATAAATTCTACTATGCGGGGTGGTAAATTAGCTTTAGCATGACTAAAATAGTAGATTATTATTAAGAGGCACTTTCGATTTTCGTCACCCCCATAGTTAATATCTGCATCATCACATTTACTGAATGCACTTTAATAAAGCAAAGTAAAATACAAAATTTGGAATATGTATACATGCTTATTAATTATCTACCAAATAATAATCTAGTATGAATATGGATGGGTGTTTAGTAGCATACCATTTAGAATATCAAATAGAATGACAAAACTTAATGGGGATCAAATTTTAATACTGACGTGACGATCATATTTTGATCTTGATTTTTCAACACATAAGAACTAAACAGACAAAATAAGCCCTTACGTGGGTATGCATGCATCATAGTACAGGCGATATCTATTTATCTATCTATAGTTTTATTTTTAGTTTTGACCACGGTGATTTACAGTGCTCAACTCAGAACTCGATGCTGATGGGCTCTAACCCAATTGAGGTCAACGGATTTTTTTCCAGGAGGGCAAAAAAATCTTAGCACAACTTCCTTCAAAGGGGCAGTAAGACCGTCAGTCCTATGCCGAGTGTGGCATGTAAAAGAATCCGGGACAGTTGGCATGTCTTTCCGGAAAAATTGGTATTCTATTTCGTGCTCGTTCTTAAGTACATGGGATTTCTACCAGACGGTGCAGGCAGCTCTAACCAACCCCAAGATCTGAGTGCATGCCCAGCTCCGGGTGCATTTAAATCAAACCGAATCAATCTTCATGTTGTTGACGTAGGAATGACTTTTTTAGTGTTGTTCAAGTAATAAAACAGTTCTTTATTCTCATTTGGTCATCGTTGATGAAAAGGTAGGGGTTTGAATCCCAATCATAGGCAAAGTGAAGCTAGTAATTTATACGATATTTATTTAGAAGAATTACCTACCTCCAAACTAATGCGGGTACATTTAATAAACGCTACTTTCCTCGAAACAGATTATACCCTTTAGATGGTATCATTAATATTGAATATTATTTTTCGCACCACTCCTTAGACCGATTCAGGCTGTCTGTCTAAAATTAATATCCCTTTCAAACTTTAAATAAAAATTAAATAGAGTGTGAAATAACCCCATTTTCTAAGGTAAAAATTAAACTGTTAAACTAAATTTTTTACAATGGTCGAAATATCATGAAACAAAAGAAATAATTTCTACTCGAGTAGGCCTAAACCTAAGTCATAAGTAGTAGTTAGTAAAAAACTAAGAATGTAGATTACAGTCCAATTTTCAAAAGAAATACAAATCTTTTTTTAAATTATCATATAGTGTAAGACTTCCAAGTAAACGTCAAGTCATGTGGTTTGGAGCTATCACTTTTGATGGGAATTACCAATAACCATTAAATATAATAACGTATTATCAATGAACGCCGCAAACATTAATTTTCTGTATTTTATATTTTCTTCTTACCTTAACCTTAGCATAGTACTTTAATATTAATTTATTATATTAATTGCTAAACAGCCTGTGTGGTCTAGTGGTCAGAATTTGATCATCGGCGCTTCCAGATTTTCTATTATCCTATGATAACTGTTTTAGAGCTACCTATCCATTCAGACACAGGGAATAGGGTCGATTCAGTCTCGTGAGAACAATTGAGGAGCTATTTTCATAAGGAAGTAAGGGTTCCGGTAAAGAAAAGTGAAATTAATGGCTGATGGGTTCATTATGATGACCACATGATACCCGCTATTCGCCAATTTTGGCACTATCTGTGCCAACATGCGTTGCCTCTCGTTTGGTATAGCTCGCTTATGGGCTGAATCCATGGCGCTAAAAAAATATATATATATATTGCTGACCTCTAATAGTTTGTATATACCAAAATACTTGTTAGTCAAAAGAAAATCTCTTCATCAATACGTGCCATCTAATTTTCTTTTTTATAAAACAAAAAATAGCATATCCATGTTTATAAAACACTATCTAAAGTGTATTTTATATTCTAAAACGAACTTCAAAACGAAAATTCATGACGGGGGAAAAAAAGTGGATCAAAAATCTCTGTTTAATAGGTAAGGTGATGTAGCTCGTGCTGATTAAACATTTTGGCGCCGAGGCAGGGTTACTCATATATCCCAACAACAACGAAACTCGTAGCACTTTATATATTTTTTTATGGTAGCCCTTCCCCCATAACACCCCTCTATCATCTCTCACGCCCCCGACCACTCCCCCATACCCTTTAGAGAACTAACGAGGCGCTCGGCGCAGAGAAGATTGAGTTTTGTTAGCGCCGTTTTCTGGCCGCACGCTCTTACAAGTGCAATACCGCCAAAGACGAAGCGGTATTTGTCACGTCCGTCTTCAACAGCCTCTAGAAAACGTTGTTAGCGGTGTCACATTCCCCAGCCTGCAAATGAAGTGAAACTTTGAGGCACGTTGAGAGATAATTTTTCTTTTCTCCACCCCTCCAAGTGAGTATATTCCGAGAAGAAAATTGGGACTTTACTTAAAGTTCAAAATAGTCCATTACCCAGAAAGAATATTTGATATTCATTTGTTTTTTCTTCGATTTAATCAGAATCTTTATCTATCAATAATGTTGGCCCTCCTTATTACTGTGGGATGTTTTAGGTATGTTGTTTCCTTTGGGTTAAAACTTATTAATTAATTTATCATATATATTTATTTTTTACTGCTACGGAAAACTCTTTTCGATAACTAATCGTTGCATAAGGCCAAAAGAAGTTAAATATATAATGAAATTATATTTTTTACTTCTCGTATGCCTATTATATAAAAAATTTGCATAAATATTTCGATTTAAACAACAGCGCAGTTTAAAAACTTAATTAAAAAAAACACAATATAACATATTTTTGCAAGAAAAAACAACGGTTTTGATATTCATACTTAACATTTGTCTAATCGAGTAATATTTGGTTTGTATGCCTAATAAATAACGTTACACATAATACGACATTTAACCTGCTCCAATGGTTGCATGGTCTAAGGCGCTACTCTAACAAGGAGGGATCGTGGTTCGATCTCGGGGGGGTGTAAATGAGGGTAGTTTTTCCACTGTATCTTTCCTCTCTCTTCCTCTCTAACTCCAAGCAAATATGGGTATACTTCCTCTAATTTAAACCTCCTACATCCTTAGCCTATATAGTTATTATAAAACAGGCGTATAACCTGAATAATTTGTAAGACGTGGCGCTAAAATATTATATTATTATTTCAACTATTATTAGCACCTCCTCTTACTACCCTAGGATTGATCTCCTGTCCCCCAGCATAGAAGTCTGACACCTTACCCCTAGACCGCCAGGTCACCCACATGCTAAAATAAAACCTCTTAAATATAGTTTGATATTTCCATTTCTAGTAAAAGATATTATGAGAAAACGACTCAACATGTTTTGACAAACAAACATTTTAATAAATTAATTAATTTGAACAAAAACGTAAGTTTCTAAATGAAACCCCAATTTTATAGTGAACTTATCGCTTTTATTATGTGTGTTTAATTGATTACTTATGCAATTATTCTTTGTTTATATAACCATGCGAAGTATGACTTATGTATGATATAATAGTGGTATATATTTTATTGTTATATAACTTGCTAAGAAACTCGCATATTTTTGGAGGGTAGAAACGTATATTTAGAGTTGAGCTAGACAAAGAGAGCTAGCTGGTAGAAGAGTAATTTTTAAGTTTTCGTCGTGGAGAGGTTTGTTTGATATTAAACACCGAAAGCTCAAAATCATTGAAAATCTAGTATCCTTTGACAAGTAAACCTAACACTAAAACGTGTATTTAAGCATCATTCTAGTAAAATCTTCCTAATAACAAGTTATAAACACATTTTTTACGCAGTAATATGCAACAATAGCTTAATAAACAATTAACCAGTAACATATAATTAAGGAAAAAAACTGATATACTTTCTTTGATATCGATTGTAGTCAAAATATAGTTCCTTCTTGAAATTTACAGACTATCGCTTTTAATTAAAAATATTGTTGCAAATATAAAGAAAGTATTTTTTTTAACAAAATACTTAACTCAATTTTTTTTTCAACTTTGCCTCTTTTCTTAGTAGTAAAAATCATTGTAGATCATTATTAGTTTTAAGAATTTAAACATTAACTGACAATAGTTATATTTATGACATTACCTTATATATATATATAGCGTATGGTATATATGACCGTGAAATACATTAGTTCGGTCGACGTGTGTGTAGGCTTCTAACCGTGCTGGGAGAACAAATCGTTGCCCAGGGTATACCTTAGAGATTGTCTACACGTCAAAGACGCAATGAGATGATGTGATGATAGCGATTATGAAGGTGTGGGACCAGTGTAAGCAATTAACCCTAGCTTAAGCCTTGTTAAACAAACCATGGTGACCATAGGTACAGTTTTGACAAGATACCTCTCGAACCGCTGACAATCGAACCTGGGACCTCTAGATCATAGGCCAGTGGTGCTGACTACTAGAAAAAGAGGCTGGTCTATTTATTGCTTCGTTTAGCCGTTTGTGGTTTGCATATGCCTTCTTCAGTATGGTTCGTTTCTTTCACGTCACATGGATATCAAAACGTGGCCCTTTCTTACTATTTATCTTTTGGTTCGAATAATCTTTCATTGCATGTTCTTGTAACTCAATCAGCTCAAATGTCATTTAACTAAACAATAAGTTTTCAAAAACGTTTAAATTTACAATAAGTAATTTGTTAGAGTACTACGTTACGTTGTATGAATACTGATAACACGTCATTTTTCTTTTAATTATGTGAACATTAAGTTACGCTATCGTTAAGTTTATCTTGAACTTGGAAAAATAATAATGTTCATTAAAAAAAGCCCAGGTTGCTGAATTATTCCCCCCTGGTATCGGTTCTTGGTAGTTCTGACGAAGATATCTACTACGCATGTAAGTGTTACCTACTTCGGTTGTCAAATAGTCAATGTCGTCGCTCTCAAAATATTTTTTACGGCCGACGAAGGGCGGATTGGAGCTTTAATCCCAGTCGGGTGTACTGAGCGATTTTTTTTTACTCCATAGCTTAACACTTTACCTACGCTTCCCATCCACGCAATGAGTGTTCCTTTCCTATAAATTTAACCTTCTCTATACCTATCACAACATAAAAATTAGTAAATTTGCATAAAAAGCTCCGTTCTGATATATATATATATANGCTAGTTAAATAATTGATGAGTAAACGTTAAAAACCCCGTAACAATACAACACACACGTTAAAATATACATGCAATGCCTTTTATTATTTTTATTAACAAACAGTGCCTAGTAAAATATTTTTCTCACCTTTCTCGACCAAGTGATGGTGGGCACGGGGTTCCCCGACGCTTTGCACTCCAGAGTCACGGTGGAACCCTTTTTCACCTCCACGTTCCCGTTGGACGACACCACGTGGATGCGTGGCGGGACTGCGGAGAAAAAACACAATAAGATCGTATTAAAAGAGGTTGTTTGGGTTGGAAAATATCCCCTTTAACATTGAGACCCCAACTGTAAGGGTTGGTAACCCTTAATCACTGACATATGGTTTTGTATCATTACAACTGATATAGGTTTCAGAGACTTCTAGGATGAAATAGGGTAAAAATATACAAAAATTTAGTTTTTTCACAATGTAGTATTATTATTATTTTTCTAAACTGAATACAAAAGGATATGAAAACATCAAATTACAAAACAAATAACATTTTGAGTAATATTTTAAGTAACATTTTGCAACACTATCTGTCTAAGTCACTTTCTTATTTCTTAAAACAATTACGTGTCATAGTGTGTTTCAAGGGCAAGCAAAGATTGTTAAATATGTACTTGTGGTATGTTACTCTCTGATGAGTTACTGGTCCCGGGATATTTTGATCGAGAGGGGAATAATTCTCATGATCATTAGAATTTGATTAATTAGGCTTAAGATAGGTTGAAAACTGCACTCCCTTTGTCCTTTCATCATCATCATCATCTCAGCGGGACATGTAAAGAGCCTCCTTGAAAAAGAATCAAAGATCAGTACATTTGGACGTGCCCTGGGCAATGGTACATTATTACTGACTAGTGTTTACGTTAAATGAGCTATATATTGATGTATCCCAGACACGACAGCTATTTATTATAATGAGTACATACAAAATTATGAAAATAATTCACTATTTTAGCTTAAGCTTACTTGCCTACCCTGGAAACATGCCACGTTAATGAGCCATGCATCATCTTCCTTCTCTGGTATATGAACCAAGGACCCTTAGATCATCAGGTGGTAAAAAGTCTCGCAAACTGAGCTAGCTCAGGTTCATTGGGGCTGGCGTGTTTGAAACAGAAAATGAGTATTATACCTAATAATGATACATCTTCCATTTGTATTAATACTAGTTCTAATAAAAGTGATAATCCTTCATGGGTTTTGTGTTAATTTAATCTTATCTAACTTATAAAGACACTACCTATTTTCTATAACCTTTTATTATTCTTTAGCTTATCTTTAGTTACTATATTAATTTTTCATAGTTCCTTTTCATCATATATTCATCCTCCCCCAATTATTTTATGTTAAACTCATTCTTTCAATTTCTGGTCTCCTACTATCTTCATCCCTAATTTACCTTATTTATCCTACTATCCCCTTTTAAACAAATGTTCATCATAATCATAAATCTAAATTTATTCGTTTGAATGACAAAAAATAATATGTAACAAATATATAAGTAAAAAGTATCTTCTTAATAAAAGATAAAAAGCACCGCGTAATGGTAAAGTGATTGTGAGATGAACTGGAGGACCTACAGTTTAACGTGGGATCAGAACCACGGTAGAGGCCTGACATTCCACACATTCACAAGTTGTGATTAATACACGTCTTGTCAGAGGTGAAGGAAGGGTTTGGTAATCAGTTATATCTGTGTCGGGACCAAGGATTCTCAATAATGTTTTCATTAAATTCATAATTTGCTCATGCATTTGGCCATAGTTCTGAATTTAGTAGTAATTATTTATGAATTAAATATATAAATATAAATATATGTATGTCAAAATACTGGCAACATTTGAAAAAAATTAAGGAACTATGAAAAGTAATCTAAAAATATCTTGTAATTTATGTAAAACATTAAGGTATAGTCACATTTATGTCAACATACCGGAAACGTAAAGGTCAATATTTGAGTGCTTTGATCACTCATGTCAAAATATATACTAAGCTTTACACCGATCATCAATAATTTTGTTAGTGCACCTGACACTTTATGGTAGCCCTTCTAAAATATGTCAACCTTATATTACTTAAATCTGCAATTTTATGGTGATCGTTATCTCATAGCCAATTTCAATAGGTTCCACTAGACACAAGAATAGCCCATATAATATATTTTTGGGTGTATGTTTTTTTAACCAGATCATGAACAAAAGCTAAAGGAATGGAAGGTTTTTAATAAATACCCTGTAATTATTTTGTAAGATAACGTTGATACCAGTTAGGCTTGTCAGTATTGAACTCAGGCTGTTAGGATCAGGAGTGAAGCAGCCGTAACGATTAGTCTGGCTTATAAATGAGGAACAGCTAAGGTGTGGTGAAAAGAGACGCAATAAAATTGGAGTGTATTTGTAGTTCTTATATCAAGTAATAACATATAGCTTAATATTCTTCATGAGGTGATATAAAATGTACTTGGATATCTGTCAAGGGTGTCCTAGAATTTCAAATGTTTTGTAATTAACGTTCTTGAGATAGGCAGGTAATAACTGTATTGATATCTACAGAGGACATAGCCTACAGATATTAAATTTCAATATAGAAATGACAGTTGACATCTCTTCATAAGATAATGAATGTCATCTACGTCAACAGATGATATCATCTCCCCATGAATTATATGCGTATACTAAAACGCAATGCTTCCAAATAGAAAATCCCATAAATTCTAAACCTGCCGAACTTCATCTCAAAATAAATCGTGACATTCATTCCTGTCAAATTGAAGCACTAATGATATTAATGCCATCTCTATTCCGGTACTACTCTCACCCATGAGGGTTGTCATCAGACTCATGTTGGCTAATAATGATTGAGCCGTGCTCGCCTTCTAGTATTTAATGGCATCGTGCATGTGTAAGTTTTGAAAATACGTCGCATCATAAATCAATATCTCCACTTCCCATAATGATAGGATTATACTTTTCGAAATTAAATATTGGGGAAATGGTATAATCTTATGTTTGGTCAACAAACTGATTGTAATCGACAAAGTCTATCTTGAATAACCGAATAAATTAAAAATTAAGTTACTGAGATTCTTTAAAATAATCCGGCGATGACTATATATAAAACTTTAAAATATATTTTCAGTGCCATAAAAACAGAAAATAAAAAGGTGTAGGCCTATAATTATTTAATCCATGATGTTAAATGTAGTGCTTTGTTTTATCCGAGAGAAAAACTCTTTATTTAGTTTTGGTTTTAAACTAGTCTAAATCACTCATAAAATCTACAGCCATTAGTATGTAAAGGAACTCACAAAATTACTCCCTATAATGATCTCAAGGTCACAGATCTAAAATGTTAAGTACATGTTTTTATTTTATATATTTTTACAAGATAAATTAAGTTATATTTGAACTTAAATGGTGCCTGGTACATTTGAAATCTTTTTCAAATTGTTACTTTTTATTCACCTTATTTTTGTATTTATGTATAATTTATAAGTAGGAGATTGTATAGTAAATGATGAATTGTCTTCTGGTAGCTTATTCTTTTTTCAAGCGACTCAATGATACACATATAATAGCTCCTATTTAGTTATTATTAAATTATAACAACTTCTTTGAAGCAGACTATGCGTATTCTTGGAGTGTCAATACATAATGTGAACTTAAATTGAAGATGTTTGTTTCTAATACTGTACTTTACATAATAAATAATAGCTTCACATATAGTATGTGTGTGAATATGTGTGTTGAATCTACCACATATGAAGAGAGTCATCTTCAACAATAGTACTGGTAGTTGATCGCAGAGGAATTACTGTAGCCTATGTCAATATTTGTGGAAGGAAAATGTAAATCTAAGCATTTGTTTAAAATGTAAAACTATCGTTAGATCAGACCACCTATGTCATATAATGGTTAGCGTTACTGGCTACTGATCAAGAGGTCCAAGTTCAATCCCCGACAATTTCCAAATTTTTATGTGAAGCAGTGAGTCTGCAATGGTGTCTAGACTCATCCTCGTTAGGATAAACGAGTAAATACTTGAAAGAAACAGTAGAAGCTTCGGTCTAAAAAACTAAATCTAACGGCCGTAGGGTTCAATGTGCCAACCAAATGACACCGTCTATCCACAGAAGTTGGCACCACCTTCCCCAGTATATATCAAATACGGATACAATTCCATGAAAATTATATATTTTTTATCAATAGATCATCTATATTAATAAAATGAAAAGTTTATTTGGCATGAGCTTAACGCAATATCTATCTCACGCACAGGCCTGAAATTTAAAAATTAGTAGCCCCTGTGCAAGAACATGTGCACCTTGATGACGGAAGTTTAACATTTTGAATTTGATTTTTTTAAATTAATTAAAAACCGGGTAGAAAGAAATAAAATTAAGAGATTCTTTCAGTCTGTTTGAAGGAAAAAAGATTTATCTTTGTCAGAGGCGAAGTTGGATAATTCTGTTGGTATTTATTGTTTATGCGGCATTTATTAAAACGGTTGTAAATTGTTTTTCTATTAGCTCAACCAAAATTTAACTTAGGACTATAAACAAACAAAATGTATAGAGTTAATAAACTGATAAAAAGACACATTAGCCAGCTAGTTTCTAAACTTTGCCACGAGCTTTATATATTTATAGTTAAAAAAAACGCGTACAAACAACAAATTACTGTTCTTCAGTTTTGTTCAATTTCTCCGTGCTCTAAGTAGGAGCTGTCAAGTTTTGTGACAGATCACCTCGGTACAAATTCCTTCTCGTTGTTTGTTTGTTGGGAAAATAACGTCATCACGCCCCTATCCAAGCCAGTCACTTGACTGACGGATTACTAGAGCGAGGAAACGAATTTCAAGAGAGAAATGTTTCACATTAAATTATCTTTCATGATGATGTTTTTGTATGATATATTTAATGAAATGATGTAATATTTTCAGAATAAAGTGTATATTTGTATTTATTAACTCAGGAAGGGGAGTAATTTTTTTTTGTTCTAACAAATACTTTTTAAAAAATCAATGGATAAACTTATTATTTTTATTTAAATAAACAAATGTGTTTTTTCCTTTACATGGTTTATATAATCTTTGTTTTATTGATTAACTCTATACAAATATTTGAATGAATATAAAATTATATTTTAAGGATTTTTTTAAAAAAACTTACAGTAAATCATCAAAATCATGACCCCTAACAAATAAAACTAACAACATTTTAAGAAATCAAATCGTTATAAAAATTAATTGATCGAATTAATATATTTGTATATACATTATGTTAAATCTTTTTAACTCATTTTAATAATTATTTTCTAAAATAAAAGCATTATAATTTATATTTTACTCTTATTTAACAAGTTTAAATTTTTTCGAAAAAATTTTTCATTTACAAAATATCTCTCTATCATATGCGTGTTTTTTTTATAGTACGGCACATATGATCGGAAGGAAAATGGCATCCAGGTTCAGTCGCCTTACGTGTAGACTATTAGTCGCTCTGTTGGAACAGAACGTTGTCCAGAGTACACTACAAGAGATTGTCTACACGTCGTACCTGTAATGAGATGATGTGATGATAGTTATTATGATGTTGTGGAGCCAGATTGAGTCTTAACCTAACTAAGGCCAACCAACCAAACCCTGGTCACCGTTGAAATGATTCCCCTGATAGAAAAAAAACAAAGGTTACCAGCCAGGAATCAAACCCGTCACCCCTAGGCTCGTAGCCAAACGCACTGGCCACGGGGCCGGTTTGTAATTTAATCTACGAGCACCAAAAAAGTGAAGACCAGATTTTGTATGGTTGTTTATTTATAGAGCTTAATGCTACATTTTTAGTAACGGCTTAGTAAAAAAATAATAGGAAAGAGAAAGTACGCCTATATAAGCGTTGAGAGAGTCAAGGAAAATTGCTATGTTAGTTTACACTAGGAAAATTACCCAACTACCCTATTACCCCCAGATGAGATTCGGACTTCAACCTAATTGTCAAAGACAATTTAAAAACTATCATATTGATTGAAATCCGTCGAAAGTTCATAGGATTTTTTTTAAGAAACAGAAATACACTTCATCTGAATGAATCGGTTCTAATTATAATTTTTTGGGGGGAAATTAAGTAGATTGAAATATTAAAGAAACGGTGAAGTACTTTTTTTGTGAGAATGTCAATGTATTTAGAGAGTTTGTTTGAACATTCGACGAGGTAAAATATCAATCCATGACGCGAAAGAAGAGCCAAAGAGATCGTCGTATCGGGTTCTAGTAAAAGTTACATGCGAGCGTTGCGCTGAATATTTCCAGAGAGACCTAAAGTTCGGTCGCTATTGTGTGGTTCCCACAAGATAACAGTGATGACTGTGACGTCACCGATGACTGATACTTTTCCCGTCAACTTGTTTTACCCTCAATTCGTCTATTTGGGTCTGGGATATTCCTAAACAAACCAATAATTCGCTAGAGGGGAAAAAGATTTTTGAACTTTCTTTAAATAAATATACATATATATTAATATCTCTCTAAAAAAAGTCGTTTTTCATATTTAAATTTGATTATTACATTTAATGGGAGAGCTCTTATCGACTTAATACAAGTATTATGACAATGTTATCTTTAAAAGATAAACGTCTGCGCCAGCGCGAGGAGAAACTGATAAACAACTACAGTGAAAATTACACTTTTAAAATTATCCTAACACAACCAGCCCAACATTTGAGTCATAGAACAGGTATACATTTAAATGTAAAATAAAATTTGGATAACTCCAAATATATATATATATATATATATATAAAAATTAGCACCAAATCTTACTAACCGTTCGGTCTGTACACATATGTGCTAATTACATTAGTGCGGTAAGGATGAAGGTTTAACTTATTGAAAGCGTTAGGCCTACCTCCACTTTCATGGAGGGAGAATGGAAAACCCTTTAGGAAAAATCATCCTCTATACACCCGATCGGGGTTTGAACCCCAATCATCCTGTTATCGGCAGCCCAGTCTAATGAGCAGCGAGTGATGCCTCAAACCATTTGGCCATTGATGCGTGTAGTTAAATATTGAATACTATATCAAGTTCCGACAGTTTAGATCAGTAAGCGTGTATGTCTACCAATACTTTAGGTCTCGAATTTGATTCCTGGCATGGCCGAAAGATTTATCAATTTTTAACTATAGACTTCCTTTTTCACAGTAATTAACTAACTGTCGGAGGTGGGATGTTGTGTGTGTTTTTTAAGTCGTGTGCTGATGCACCTAATCAGTCAGTTCAGAAAGTGCGTTATTATTATCACTATTATTAGCACCGCGTCTTAATACCCGTTCGGGTTGTACGCACTTACGCTAATGTGTAATGGTAGGGTGATTGTGAGATGAAATGAAGGACCTACAGTTTAACGTGGAATACGAACCACGGTGGAGGCCTGGCATTCCCCACATTCACAAGATGTCTTGTCAGAGGTGAAGGAAGGGTTTGGTAATCAGATAAATCTGTGCCAGGACAGAGGATTAAATCCCGATCCCCATCATAGAAAGTCCAACACCTTGCCCCTAGACCAACAGGTCACCGGTAAAGTGCGTTATTAAATACCTTAAATAAATTGAAATCAAAATGATTACCATATCAAGTATGATTAGCAGCTAACTGTTTGTTCTGATCATTATTAAATTAATATATAAAAATGTGTCTTTTTAATAAAGATTAAGTATAAAGCAGTGTATTAGAAAATAGTTAAATTTGAATATAATTATATATTTTGAGAAAGGTGATTACAATTATCTATAAAAACTATCACAAATGGTAAATATTAATTTTAAACATGATATTGCCTTTTGGCATGACCCCACGCACCAAAATATTTTATTTAATTAAGTGCATCGTACTGAGGGCTAATTTAATCAACCTAGTTATTATACTAAAATATTTTCGTTAGTACGAACTAATCGTGACCGAAGACTATTCGGATTGGCAAAAACTCTTGAGTAAACGGGAGAATTTGAAATGATACGTTGTGATGCAGTTTATTTTCACCAATTTTATTTTACGGTTGAATGCGTTTATAGAATTTGCATTCATTTGATTAAGGTATATTACTTGATTATGTATTGTAATTTTACATTTACAGCATGATTTTTTTAATGTACTGTAATTATCACTGTTTCTTACAGTTCTCCTATAATTTTGAGATTGTTAAGCTCTACAATGTTTTTCTATTGACTGAGTTGTTTTTTTTGCACACCCTCTTGCAGAAGTAAACCGTGTAGTTCCAAAAGAATACTTTGACCTTCAAAGAGCTGAAATATTTATGGATACTCATACTTGTTTCAAGACTTTATTACTTTTGATGACAGTCTAACAAATGTAATGCATTTTCTAATACGTATTTAACCTTTTATTTTGTATTCATATTTCCTTACCTAGAGCATTATACGTGCCCAAATTTGGCTACGGCTCAATAACAAATACAACCTCTATTATAGATCTAATATATGTTATCAAAATTGCTCCATCGAACACCTAACATAAATTTAAACATATTAGATGAAATTAGAAATATATTTTTATGCTGCATTTAATCAACCAAGTTTTACTACCTATTCGTGGTTATATGCATTTCAATTAGTCTGATGGGTTGAATTGAAAATGAAATATACCCGGAAATTATTCCACCAATATACCGGCCTGTAGTTCGAAACCTTATCTTCCAGTCAACTATAAAATCATTACTGATGAGGGTGACATTTTGTCTGCATCTACAGACGATGTGGGATTAAAGTGGAGTAACAGTGTTTCTATCAACTGTTCTAACTAGAAACACGAGATAAGAGTTTGTTTAACACACACACACACACATATATTATATATATAAAAATATATAAATTGTGCTCTTGAAACAAATATTTTACTGTCCAGATAATAATAAGATTTTGGTAGAATCTTGGTTTACTCAGAATAAGTATTAACTTATTTCGTATATTTAATGGGGATTAAAAATAAAAATATCCCCACTAGCTTAGTCCTTTATCTATTACTTAAAGTCAGATAAGACGATGAACAAATTAATATATTTAATCTAAATATTATTATTATTTTAGCAGTGTGTCTTACAATTCGTTCTGGTTGTACAAATATCTTTAACTATGCTAATGTGTTATGGATGAGTAAGAATGAATTGAGAGGAAGTGAACCTATGAATTCGTATAAGGAGTGTTAAATAATTAATGGGAAACCACCCTCAATTCATTTAAGTGATTCGAACACTGATCTCCCTGTAATCGGTTGTCCAGTCTAATGAGAAAGTCAGGCCTTAAACCAAGCGACCGCCAATGTGAGTAGATAATTAATAAAACTAGGAAACGGTTTAAAACGAATTAATCAAATAACAAATAATCACATTAATTATGTTGAGTAAATGAAAATAAAAGCAATTTAGTTTTAAATTAATGTTTTAATAGTAATACATTTAAACGTTGACCCAACGTTTCTTGTGAAAGTTCTCTTTTTTCATGGTGTAACATTTTACAAGATAATTGAAATAAAAACACTTAAGTCGTTCTTTCCCCCGGTAATTTATGGAATGAAAGGTGGGCAATCTCGCGTCGTTCATTAAATTCTTCCTACCACTTTGTGACAACTCATGCGCCTGTCAACGCCAAGATAAGAAACTTTAATTAGTTCGATGAAGGAAACCCTTGAAAAATATGGATGAAGAAAAAAGGGTTAGTTGATTTGTGGAGATAGTAACTTTTTTTCTCCCTTTATAAAAGAAGAAAATTAAAGTTGAATGCCCCTATTTAAAAAAAAATACCAACACAATTTTTCACGGACCAATTACTTACATTAATTAATCCATAACTAACCTATTTATTAAGAACTTCCATTCGGTGTACGATATTAAGCCATTTAGTTTCAAGGCTCTATATCCAGTGCTCAAATTGAGAAATTTTAACAACCGGAACGGTAACAACTAAAAACAAATAATTCCTTAAATTTATTTTACAGCATGAAACTATTACATTAGTAACCTATTGCATTGTCTATACAAATTTCAATAAGGAGCATGCTAAGCCATACCATCTTTATTGAATTTCAGTAGTAAAATAAATATCACATTGCAATTTATTATACTAATCTAATTCATTTTTAATTTTAATTAATATTGATTTACATTGAAACAAAAAACAAGTTACAACAGTAAAACGATATCAAATATTTAACTATGTAAATAGGCACTAGTATAAATCCGTATAATATCTATTATTAACTATAATAGTTTATAATCAAATTCAAAACTAATTATTTTTGGCATAAGAATTAATAATTACATATTGTTGCTATTAAAATATAAACATTACATTATTGTTTCACATCTCTTTTATTCTTTTAAAAAATAACACTTGAAACATAGAAACATATGAAGGATATCTATCTATGTGGGGAAATTACAAGACAGAAATTAATTGGATTACAATGAGATAAATATGAAAACATTCCCCAATCCCTTCTTGTGAAATAAAAAAGAATTTCATCCTACAAAATGTTGCTACAGAAGAGGCAAAATATGAAAACAGAAAATTTGAAAAATTCTATGTTTTACATTGTTATGAACAATTATTACTATTTAATCCATATATAAATTTTTTTTTCAATGTTAAATGTTCATTAAATTGGTAGAAACAACAAAATATTATATTCTTTAATATAAAGCTCTTTCTCTTCAACATAATCATCACGATTTGTTTCCAGCCTGTGGCCGCCGGGTCATTTTAGTAAAATGCCTCTATCTTAATATATATTCTCCCAACACTATTCCTCCTTTAAATTCTTCCATTCTTCTCCTCTCAGTTGGACAATTTCTGTTATCTGCTCCTACCATCTATTTCTTGGCCTCCTCGGTGGTCTTTGTTCGACATACTTCATTTCCAAAATTTTCTTCAGCAGCCTCTCTTTTTCCATTCTTATAAGATGCCCACACCATTTCAGTCCTGCTTCCTCTAGTATCTCATGTACTCCCTGTACTCCCAATCTTTCCCGCATAACTTCATTCCTAATCTTGTTTCTCCTCGTGACAACTTGAGTATGGGTTTGTTTCGGCCACCGGCTTAAGACTGTAATGGTAAATTCCTTTCTCTTACGTGCACATTTTAATTTATTTAAGTATTATTTCGGACTACACCAGGGCAGTGTTTATTCTAAACAAATATTGGCGGTATTACCTACTTGATGGAATTTCTTATGAATTTGCATACATCAGACATTACATATTGGGACTTTATTTTGCATGTAAATCCTTACTATTGAGCAGGCTCTATTTTTACTAACTACGCTTAATTTTTCTAAAGATTTAGCCGCCGATAAAGTGACACCGTTTGTCAGCTAAGAAAATATTGTAGCTAACTTGAGTAAGTAAATTAAATTTGACGTGCATAATAATTTATTATAAGAAATGTAATTACAAAAAGGTGTTTTGTTTTTTTGCTGGTTCACTTGTTGCACAGAGTTCAAAACTTAAATAGGTATGGTATTCACACTGTGAAATACAATGTGAAACTGAAGGTAGAAATCTTCTACCTACGAACAGAAACAGTAAATGCCCCTTACAAAAATAGTCCCCAAAATAGGAGTTACAAAAAGGGAGGTGAAATATTAATATTAATATCTGTATAATATTTGTGTTGAAGTCATTGTCTTGATATAGGAATTGTCGTCTCTGTTATGAAGCTAATTCTTGGAAAGCTTAGAGTAATACAAAACAATACACTATACAGACGCGTAGTAGTCTAAGTAGCATATAGGTCCGTTCAAAATCCAATACATTATACAGAAGCGTAATAGGATCTGGATTCGTTCAGACTAGAATAGAGATTCTTTCGGATGACGATTAGAAGAACGAAGACGTAGCGTTATAGTATGCAGGCGGAACGCTTTAAACTTGTTTTGTATTAACAGGAACGCTCGTAGAATTTTTCCGTATCAACCGGAACGGCGCTCCGGTAAGTTCCGACTCAATTCAAGCATTGCCTATATCTAATCTCGGTATACATATTGTATTGGCAAATCTTTACCCATCAAAATATTTATCTGTGTTCTGGTGGTCAGATTTCCTTGCTATAAATTCCGGGTTCAATCGTCACCACTTTCAGAATTTTTCTGCTAATCAGTACGTTCGGAACGGGGTCAAACTCAAACTTGAATAAAGAAGCTGTGACTCCGGTCTAGTTGTGTTGTACACATGACACCCCCTATCAGCAAATTTTAGCACTATCATAGATTACGGTGGTGGCCACTCAGTCGATTTAGCTCAATGATGAGCCCACGTTATATATATATTGGCTGTATGGAACTTAAAAGTGGTTATGCTCTTATAGGGAATCACAAAATTATTGAGTGATTTGAACTTTACCTCTCGTATATACTAACAGCAGCTTACGTTAAATTTAGGACACAGGAAGAGTAAGGTCTTCTTTAAGTGTCTCCAACAATTCAACTATTGAAAACATTAAAATATTCGTTGAAAATAATCTTAGTTTTACCTATTTTTAGGATTGGTTCAGTGAATTTATGAGCGCCCCTTATATATATCATTGCTGATAAAGGCCCTGCCTTATTAAAAAATAAGTTATTCTTTTAATAAAGTTAAAATATTTTTAATTTTAGTGTGCGTATAGTTAAAAAAGTGTTGAAAAACACGACCGGAGCTACCTTTGAATTAGGGTATGGACGTAATATTACGATTTTCTTCTATTTCTACTGTGACATATATACAATTGGAAATCTTTACGGTTTTGAACCAATTTGTACATCATTCAATATTTATAAAGCAATTGTACATACATAATTCAATATTTAAATTGATTATATTGTTTCGTTACACACAATTATAGCCAATTATGGCCGAATTCAATGTTTAATTAGATTATAGCAAGTCGTTGACATGGTTTTATTATAAGGGTACTGAATTTTAAATTGAGTTTGATGATAATTTTTTGATATCACCACGTCTTACTACCTGATCAGGTTATACGCATATTTACTAATTACTCCAAGGAGTAAGGAATGAAGAATGTTGAATTTAGAGGAAGTTTACTCGCATTTGCGTGGAGGGAAAATGGATACCCATTTTAGAAAATCCACTCTTAATACACCCGACCGGGATTTGAGCCCAGATTTAATGATAGTTGATTCTGTTTAGAGCTTATCCAGACAAATAATAATTGTACTTAATTCAATATTGATGTAAGATAATAGTTGTTTGTTAACACTGCTCTAGTCAACTTTCACTTTATTAAATAATTATTTATAGCAATACGAGCTAGGCATACTACCTATTCGGGTTATACGACTATGTACTATATATACAAACAGTTTTAGGGATGAGGAAGACTATATTTTAGATTAAGTGTACCCGCATTTGCGTGAAGATGACGGTGAAAAACCCGTTTGGAAAATCACCTTCGGTTCACCAGACCGAGATTTGAAACTAGTTACCATCGTCTTCGGCAGTCTATCTATGGCGAGAGTAGCGCCTTAGACCAAGCGGCCACCGATGCGGGTTTATTCAATAATGAATCTGAATCCATGTATTCGCTCAGACGATACTAGTAAACTTGTGTTGAATTCAGTACTGTTAAAGAGGTCATTATAAGCGGCGCACGAGTTCGTACAAACGTTTAAAATCTCTCCCACCAACACCCCTTCAGCCCAGGACTTCGCTGATGACGTCATAGTAAAGAGGTACAAGAAATATTCGGGACTAAAAGGGCACTTAACCTTCTCGTAAATCCTCTCTTAATCCTTGAGCCAGGTTACATACACACTGTTGCTAGACGCGGATGTCGGATAAGGAAAGGTGGAGCAAACTAGCTTCCTTCATATCCGGGGGTTTCGCGAGGCATCAACTTGGGGAAGGGAGAGATTTACCCACTCTTTTCTCTACTGGGCGTTCTCCATCCATTGGGTTTTCAGAGGCACACACACTGCATATTTAAAATACATAGGTCTGATTTCGGGTGATACTTAAAAAATAAATTACACGGCGCACCACACAGATTCTCTCTCTCTTTTATCTTAAAATATGGATCTACTAAAAAGTCGTAAGATTTCTGAAACGAAATAATGGATATGTTCATTGTTGTAGAAACACACACCAAAGACCAAATGTGAAATAATATACACTGTTATTTACTTAGCATTATGAATAATTAGGAACACTTTTACAGAAAAAAAAATTAAAGAAAAATATCTTTGCCCGTCAAAGATTAAAATCACTAAATTAATTTTCAAAGACATGAATAAAAAGTATATAAATATATTTTTTATTATAGCTTGGAAACTATTAGGCTTAACAAAATTTATATTTTAAATAAAACATGTGTCCTTTCGGTAGTTGGCTTATTGCTGCCACTTTTACAATTATTATAATTGTAATGGATTGCATATTTAAGAATCAAATATACAAAGTATATTTTTTGGGAAAGTTCTCTCATAACAGCTGAATTTATTTTTAATATGTGGGCGGGTTTTCTATATCCTTGTTCAAAGTGGGTATAACTTTAAAATATTTTGTTCTTCTCTTTAGATAAGTTTATGTTTAGTTATTATATTAAGTGTTCATTGTTTGACTTTCAGCAATTCAAATATATATTATATTTATATATATATATATATGTATATATATTAACCAAACTACGATTTTCTCTTCAACGCTTTTTATAGTTAGCCATTACGCCCCGACGATATTATGATTACCCAGACACATATGACATGAAATATTATTTCAAAAATTTAGCCATTAATTTAGTTAATTAACTTATAGTATTATTGTTTATCTCAATTTTATGAGAAAGAACTACCCGATAAAGTTTAATGTTATCTAGCAGCTCTAGTTCAAATGATTGATTCCAAAATCTTCCCCCCATGGAACATAATTATGCCGATTTACCTTTATTATCACACTATATTCTAATATGGCAGAACAAGTTTAATGGGTTTACTCTCCATATGTGAAGAATTGTAATCCTTTTGTTTGAAATATGAATGCCAACAAGAGCTAGCTTAAGATATGAAAATAGAATATAACCTATTTTAGAAAATTTTGGAGGTTTAAATTTTTTAAATTGATATCATACATTTAAATAACTAAATTGATATTTATATTAATTTTTACCAAGACAAATCGATAAACGCTAGAATTTACCGATGAGACATGTTAAAAGCTCAAAAAGTAAACAATTAATAATATATTTTTGGACTCGTCACACCCAATATTGGTGTGTTGTTAGGATTTAACGGTTGGTTATAGGATTTGATAGAACATTCAAACTAACTTAAACCTTTCACTGCCTTCAATAGATAACATTAGACGTACCTACTATTATGTTGTTATTTTAACGCTTTCCACTTTGGCAATCACTGACCAATAACAACTAAAAGGAGGTGAGTCAGTTGGTTACATAATAGTAGATTATTATTTTTACCAAGTGTTCTGTCCTAGCACTGGTTCATTCGTTTTGTCAGTGAATTGAGACCGCCAATGTGCCCTGTCCTCTGCTTCCTCCTTCAGCCCTCAGAATTTTATTTATTCACCCGCCTCGGTGGCGTAGTTGGCTAACGCGCTAGTCGTGATGAGCTAGACTGCTTAGGACGGAGAGATTGAGATTCAAATTTCGGTTGGGTGAACTGGGGGTAGTTCTTCCCTAATGGTTATACACTCTTCCTCCATACAAATGCGGGTTCACTTCCTCTAAATTCAACCTTCCAAATTCTTTACACTTTAGTATAATTAGTACTTACGCGTACAACCCGAACTGGTAGAAAGACGCGGTGCTGAATGATAATAATTATTTCACCCAAGTCATCTAAATTTTGGATCCTCCTCCTTCCGAAGCTCCTCTTTCCCTCAACCTTTCTATGACGTCGTGCAGAAGACCGTTCTTCCTAAGGATATGTCTGATCCAGTTTGCTTTGAGCCGAAGAATCACATCCAAAATGTGTATCTTCTCACCCACTCTTCTTAGGACCTCTTTATTTGTCAGCCTGTCTGTTCACCTGATCTTCTCAAGTTTTATTCAGCACCACATTTTAAAACTCTCTTTTTCATCTTTCTATGATACAAAGTTTTTGCTCTATACAACACGATGCTCCAAATGTGGTATTTCATTCGTTTCTTCCTCAGTTCAAAACTCAACCTACTGGTAAGTTTATGTTATACGTTTTAGTAATAAAAGTTCAAACTATTAAAAATATTGCTGTGTGTTCAACATGGCATAGCTAACCAAAGTGCTTTTTAACTTTATTTTTCATCCACTTTTCATTTGATTCTTTTATGTTGTATATTCTTTAAATAATGGTGTAAAAATGTCAAACAAGATAAAAAAGAACTAATTGGGTAAGTTTTTTAGTATTTTTGGTTTCATAGAGGATAAACACTAATATTATTTTACACTCAAAAAACTGATATTGTTGAGTTTTTCTATGAAAATATCTAATTACAATTGTAGCTCATTATTTTACAACAAGATGGTTAAAATCATGATTATATTAAACTAATTAGTGCATGTTCAAGCTTTAAATAAGTAAAATTAATAATTTTACTATTGGTTAAATTTAGTATTAAAATAAAAATCTGCTCAAGTGCATATCTAATGAGGCATACAATATTTAAATGTAGATCTAGCTATGACATAAATGTTTACTCATATTTAATTGTATCATTATTATTATTTTGTGAAACACGTTGTTTATTAAACATATACTAATGTAGGAACTATTTGAGGAACCATAATGTATTCGGATTTTATACAATTGTTTAGATAAATCTAACAGTAATATTTAAATTAAATTTACTGAATTACAAACAACCTTTTCTTTAAACTTGTATAGAGTGCTGTTTCTTTGCGGAAAGTGATTGGTGAGAGAGAATAGATCAAAATGTTCTGGAGGGGGTTCGAAGGGCGTACCTTTGAGATCCGTTCAAGCGTGAGATTATGGAAGTCTCTAAACATCGTCCGAAAGCCCGTCTGCTTTTAGATGAAATAGCAATCCGATCAGAAATCAGTGGACCATGAAAAGTTTGTATTTCATCAATGGCATCTCCAAAAGGGGAAAAAAAGTACATAGGTAGAAGAAAAAATAACTTCTAGAGAGAGAAGGTAAAGGGATATTATGAAATATCTAAAAATAACTCATGCTTAACATCTAACAATATAAACTATTCTTCAAAGAGGTATGAAAAGGGCAAAAAAAAGTTTTCTTTTACAAAAAGTTATATACCATTTCCCCCAATTCTATTGTATGCGAAGAAATTTATAGTGAAATGAAACAAAACGAAAGCTGCAAAGAGTTCCAAAAACCCAGAAAAGAAAACAATCTAAAAATAAATAAAAATAAAGTTGAATTTGTGTTTGTAACTCAATTCCTAAAGTTTAAGTAAACTTGAATTCACTTTGTTGTTCTATAAGGGAATATTGTTTTATTGATTCCCCTCACTCTTCGACTTGTTTGGATGTATTTGTATTCGATTTATAAAAACATTATGTATGTATATATCACTATTATTATTGTATTGTGACGGTAATAATTTCATGTAATGGTATTTGAATAGTCCAAAAAATAATGCTCTTTACATAAATAAACCACCAGTATTAGTACAAAAAGAGTTGTTGATATTTTACCTTTTAAAGCTGTGCATTTCCACCATTACCTAAATTTAAATAGGTAGTTCACCCAAACTTGGTTTTTTTTAGTTAATAAGTTAAATTTTAAAAACATTCAACTAATGCGCTAGTTTTATGTTGAGCTAGAATGCCAAGGATGGGGAGATCAAGGTTCTAATATCGGACGGGTGAACTGGGGATGGTTTTCGCTAAATGGTTTTTTACTCTCCCTCCACTCAAATGTGGTTACACTTCCTCTAAATTCCACATTCCCAATTCCTATCCCATTAGCGTGATTAGTATTTAAGCGTATAACGTGAAAGGGTAGTAAGACTTGGTGCTAAATAAATAAACTAAAATATATATATAAACGTGACATTTGAACAAATTGACATATCCTGACCATAATAACCTAACAGAGGATTTTTCATAATGAGAGCCTATTTACGAAGACAATAAATTATAAAATCTTACTCTTTAACTGTGATGATATCTCTGGAGTCAAAAAATAATATAAAAATAACATTTTTTTATCATCAATCATTTAATGGTTAAGATGTTATAGAATATATAAAGCCTACTAATATCTAAAAATTAAATTATTTCTGTCTGTGTCTAAATCACGCTCAAACCATTCTAACGACTGTGCTGAAATTTCACGTGGATATAACCAGTTAACATAATAGTCTGGTTAGGAATTGCGTCCACCAATTATTTTCAAGATGGTAGCTAAAACCACAACTTTTTAGTCTTTTTCTCAGCTTATGCTGTATGATTTTCAATGGTGTCACTTTCAATGTCCCTTGGTATAAATAAATCCTTTAGGCCATCTTGAAAGAAAATAGTGGCTATGGAACACCAATTACTATCCTTTCCAGAGTTCTAGAGCCAAAACTATTGGGCGCTTGACAATATTATTATTATTATTATTATTATTATTATTAGCACCACGTTTTACTACCCGTTCGGTTTATACGCACTTACGCTAATGTGTAATGGTAGGGTGATTGTGAGATGAAATGGAGGACCTACAGTTTAACGTGGAATCCGAACCACGGTGGAGGCCTGGCATTCCCCACATTCACAAGATGTTTTGTCAGAGGTGAAGGAAGGGACAATATTAATAATAATAATAATAATAATAATTCATCAAATAAATAATATAATGTACATTTGTATGTTTGTGGGTATATAGATCAGTGCTAGCGCTACAAAATCAGGAGACATATAAAGTTAAACATCGCATACTTGTTACGACCTTGAATGTTTGCACCTCGGGTGGATTTTCAATTGTTTTTATATAAAGCCAATTGAGAAACAGATGTCTCAAAACACGCAAACTAAGGTGGGTTTGCTTCTCAATCATACCCAAGCCACTGTAACTTGACATTTTCATGGAAAAGCTTAGAGGGTGTATTAGCACATGGTTATGTTAGAACTCGTATCTTCCAATCAAGGATAGTTTAATTAAGGCTAAAACAGAAGAAAAAAAATTCTGTTAATAGGACACAAATATTTTGATTAACATTTGTACCTAGGCATGATTTAACATTAAAAAACAAAAAGGCTGATACCATTTTCCCGGAAATATGAATTAGGGTATATCTTACATAAACAGATATATCCAATTAGGATCACATGTCCACACCTTTTTGACGTATATACTAGCTTACTATCACAAAGCCTTAAGACTATTAACCTACTTATTTTATTTTAAATATATTTTATAAAATTAACAATTTCCGATCAACAAGCAACTTTATTTTTAAATGGATGTCTGGGAAATCTTAATTGTGGTGTTACTCTCTTTGTTGAAAAGCTATGTCCGTTTTTTTTCAATATTTTTTAGCTGTATATATTCTATCATTTGTTCTCTTTAGCGATATCTTATATTATTTCTAATAGGTTTCTACAAAGTTGTCTATTACTTTGTTGTACTGTTCTTTGGATCGCTTTTAAACCAAATAGTGTATTCGTTTGTGCACTCGGTCTGAGGATTGTCTAAGGTTTCATTTCAACAACTTACTTTATTTTACTAATCTGATCGGAAAAATATGTTTAGAATTGTCATGATTATCTTAGTATTTTACAAGGACAAATGATTAAAAAGTTAGAAGCTGGATGTTGAGCATCCTAATTTAATATAGTTGTGATGTCTGCCTGTTGCATTATTTTTTCCAAACACTATTAAACACCGTAAAAATTTAAAATTGGCCATTCTGATGTATCTCAAAATAATATTCTCTAGAAAAGTCCGAAAAATTAAAAATGTATTATGTCGTCTTCGATATGATGGATTAAATTAGGCCGGAAACGTTGAAAAATTATATTTGATTTTTTCAACTTTAAAACCGTTACTTTGTAATCTTAATTTGTTTAAATTTATAGTAACCAAAAGGTTATAAGCTTATAACCATGTAAATAATCTTCAGGGCCGGTCAATCAGGCACACAGTTGATCAGTGTTGTATTACTTTTCTTTTCACTTTGACAGTTCTCCGTTGCATGTTATAGGGTCAATTCAAGAATAATGTATTTTATTATTAGCACCAACAGGCCATTCAAGAGATATATTGGTTGTCCTTCATGTGTGTGAAATGTGGTCTCTTACTTTTCATGACGTTCGAAAACAGAGTGATAAGGAATATATTGGTTATTGACAGGGATGAGGCTACTGGGGAGTGGAGGAAGTTATATAATGTTGAGTTACATACCCTGTACTAATCACAAAACTTTGTTTGGATAGTAAAGTCTCAAAACATGCAGTGCGAATGGCAGAATTTAGAACCATGTTGAGGGCATTGACTGGCAAATCCAATGGGAAGAACAAGACGCAAATGGGTGGATAAATTAGAATGGACCAAAAAGGATAAGGTTTAATTAATGAGGTTGACTGGAAAGAACTAGCTCATTGTAGGGCCAGGTTGCGTACTTTTGTGCAGATAGAACTTTCAAAATCCTAATGCCGGAGAGCAAGTAACTAGGTAATAAGTATAAAGAAGCTATAACTTAACCTTTAAAAAATTAATTGAGCTATTGACGAGTTTTAAATTACATCTCTATCATAAGAATGTGTTTTAGATAGCTTACTTTAAATATTTTGTCAGACAATTTACATTAACAAGGTAATATTATTTTTAATAAATTTAAGATATGGTTTCTTTTCACTTTGATTAATTTTATATTCTAAAATAAAGAATAATGCTAGTTTATAGATTCATGCAAATAACGTAAGAATTAAATAAAAATGATCGAGTCATGGTACTTTTTAATATAATTGAATTATTTTTTTATGATTCTAATTTTAAAATGCTATTTTAACAACTATGAAATGTAAGTGTCTACTTCCTCCTGAAATAAGTTGGTAGTTTTATTTATATGTGTCTGTATTTAAGTTTGAGTTTCTCCTATGAATTAAGTGATAAGCTTCTAGAAGCAAGTAGTGTATTTTTATTTAACAGCACAGAAAATGAATTCCACCCACAAAGACACATTCTATTTGATTAATATAAAGAAAATATTGTATCAATACACGTTGGCATTAACCATTAAAGTATTTATGAGACTAAATTTTTCATTTTTTTAATATATCATTTTCAAACTATTTTAATAACTTATATTAAATATATAAAATAAATTTACAGAACATACATAAGATATCGAGTATAACCACCAAACAGAATTAGTAGATAAATTTTTATTTTCTATATCAAATAACGTTCTATAAATAAATATTTAAGAAAAGTTAGTACATTTTTAAAAATATTTGTGCATGTAGGGTATATTATTTATTTACTAAACAACTAATAGGAAAAATTATTTATCGACACAAAAAGAATGTGTAGCCTGTTCTTAAATCAACACCACACGGGTGTTTGGCTCAATATTTCTGAGTGAATCTTAAGTGAATGAATTTTTTTAAATTATTATTTTATTGTTTCTTATATGAGTAAAACTTTACGTAACTGTTACAACACACCTCCTCGCTTTTGCACTCCAACCTGAACCTCCAAATATAATTTGAGTCCCGGAATGACCTCCTCGTTCACCCATCCTCTTTAAAGACTTGTGGGGTGGTTGGGGGGAAATGACGGGAAGGGGTAAAGTAGGGATGGCCTTCAGTTCAAGGCATGATGGTCGGTATCGATCAGACGATACCTAGCGGCCAGCGAGACCGCTTCACTAGGTAGAAAGTTCGGGACCGATTCCTGCAGCTCAGTCGGTCAGAAAGACGCCAGTTATTAGTAAAGGAGAAGTTTAAGATTCCGACAACCACATTCTTTTTCGCTAGTAACTACTGAACTATTACCATAAAAATTGTCGCAACAACATACCTGTATAGCTGGAAGGATTATACATCGAACCTGTGTACTTAAATGTTATACAAATATATACAAAAAAGGTTTTTTTTTTGTAAAACTGTCAAAATTCATGATTTTTAAACTGTGGTCTAAATTTCGACTACCGGATTCAAGATGTCAGGAAATAAAAGAAAAATAATAAAATAATGGTATTTCACTGTATTATTACATTATAATATAAAAACAATGTTTCAAGGTAAGCTTACTTGCATATTACTTCTATTTTTAATGGAAAAAGTCAAAAATTAATTGCTCAATTACAAAAATCACACATATAATTGTCATTGTCGGCACCAGCACATTCGTTATGTGCCCAATGGTGGCTCGTAACACACATTACCCACAATTCTCCTTTGTGGCCATCGGAAAAAGTCCTTGACAAAAAATACAGGCTACATCTTCATCATCTGGGGTTTTTTCACCCACAGGAAACTCCAAGTCACTCATGCTGTCGTCGACAATATTTTCGGCACCATCAGAATTTTTCGAAGCACTGAAGCTTCGTCAAGCTTCTTTTTGGCTTCCCTTTAGCTTTTTTTTTCATCTCTTCTTTTGGTTTCCAAAGTATTCCCCCAAAATTTAATTTCTTTTTGATGATATTTTTTGGGTTGTCGGCAGAATCTTTTAATGGTTTAACAAGGGTTTCTTTGTAAGTGGGTTCCAGTGGTTATACAAGCTCCTAGAGCCTTGCGGCCTCTGTTGCTCACTTTTCATTTTTTTGATGGCACAGGGACGATCTCATACGGACTGAAATGCTTCAGACCACTTGAAGTGCTGAGTTGAGGAACCTCGGGAGGAATTACAGGGTGATCCGCGAGCAACAACTCGCGTGGCTTAGATGCAAGAAGTTGGTTGTCGGAGGGAGATTTCCCTTGATTATTTTCATGTAGCGTCGCCTGAGGACTGCAGGATTTCGCCGATTCCTGTGTCGAAGCCAGAAAATCAGCGTCGGTTAAAAGGTTTGTATTCATTGGGAAAATGCCTGTTTTGTTGAAACCGTTCGTTGCGATCTCTCCTGTTTGCACTTTTAAATATTATTTTCCAAAGAGCTCCATTACGTCATTTGGAGACAAAGCCCTGTCTGAATGAAGAAGCCTCTTGTCTTATTTCTTAACTATAGTGTGTCCATGAAGGTTTTGTCCAGAGGCTGAATGGAGCTTGTGAGAGCAGTGTCGCGGCAATGACGCAACTGTCACATGATATCTTCGTGCCAATTCAATCACATCAACATTACGAACATGGCTGTAGTGTCCATCTAAGATTAGGAGAACCGGAGAGTCCTCAGATGGGTTCACTTTTTCCACAAAATGCTGGAAACATTCGGTATAAATGTTGGTTTGAACCCAACCTGATCGAAGTGCAACGCCAGCCCAGCCTGGAGGAGCTCCTCTCCTTAGTCAGTCAGTCATGTTATTTCTGGGAAATATAAAGAAAAGTGGAACATAATGCCCAGAGGCACTCATGCATGCTATCACTGTGACCGTCGCTCCTCGCTCTGCAGACGTGAGAGCAGCAATGTGACGTTTACCTCTCCTCCCAACTACTTGTGGAACTTTACTCTGTACAATGGTCAAGCCGGTTTCATCCACATTGTATATTCGATCAGCTGGATACTTGTGTTTAAGCTAGGCCTCTTATGATAATGGGATAAAAGCACCGACACTTTCTTTATTGAAGCCTAAAGTGCGAGAAAAAGAAGTCCCACATGGTTCACGCAAAGACAGCTTATCTTTGTGCCGCTCTAAGAAGAGATCAACCCAAGCGTGGCCTACTTGACCTTGTTCGAAAGGGTGATTAACGCACTTTTTTAGTCGCAAATTGGAATGCCATACGTAGAAGGTCCCCCTAGGTTAATCTCATAAAACTTTGCTTCAATATGAAGTAAATAATAAAATAATTGTTTTTTCAAGTTCATCTCCTAGTATTGGTTTCATTCCTATCTTAACAGTCACTAATTTTGAAGGTGATACGTCAACCATTTTGCTAAGATCAAGCATTGTACCCCGAGGTACGTTGACAGTTTTAGATGCTTTAAGGGTGCCCATATTTTCCCCCCTAACGGCCCGGATTACTTTTGCCATGTCCTCTTCACCCTATTTACGTCTTTTATTTTTAGGAACATATTTGGGCTTCTTTCTAGGCATTCTAAAACAAAAAAGTCGAGTATTAGCCTCCTTGGGGGCTTTGGTCCAAAGTTCGAATACTAGTCACCACTTGCGGTAGTCGGAATTTTAAACCACTGCATGGTTAAAACTTTGAAGTTACGTACGACCTTGAACGAGAAGCAATCGATTAAACTAAATGAGAATTTAAAAGCCTAGAACGTACCTAACACGATGTTTTGACGGCCATACAGCTAATACTAAGACATTGCGAGTAAAAAAAAAATCAAGGACACATGCCTAAAAAAGTTTTGAAATTACTAAAAATGAAGTTATGATTAGTGCACTGTCACGGATGAGCGAGCAGAACTGCGATTTACACAAAACAACAACAAAGTAATGGAGCGCTGTTGACTATTTTTCCCGCATGGCTGTAATACCTCGCAGTACGTCAAACACTGCTAGTCGGACTTTAGGCCCTAGTCAAAATTCGGGCCTTCTCCTCTATTAGTATTATTAGCACCACGTCTTACTAACCGCTCGGGCTATACGCACTTACGTTAATGTGTAATGGTAGGGTGACCATGATATGAAATGGAGGACCTATAGTTTAACGTGGGATCCGAACCACGGTGGAGGCCTGGAATTCCACATATTCACAAGTTGTGATTTAATACACGTCTTGTCAAAGGAGAAGGAAGGGTTTGGTAATCAGATAGATATGTGCCGGGATGGAACCCCGGACCTCCAGAACAAAAGTCTGAAACCTTAACCCTAGACCACCAGGTCACCTAAGACACCAGTTATCGTTTATATCACCACGGTTTGGCTTTCTTTTTAAGCACCGCGTCTTACTACCCATTCGGGTTGAACACCTATCTACTAATTACATAAATGGTTTAGAAATTAAGAATGCATTAATCGAGAGGAAGTGCACCCACATTTGCCTTGATGGAGAGTGGAAAAGTTTGGAAAAAACTCATCAGTGCACCTGATCGGAATCGAGCCCCGGTCTTCCCGTCTTCAGCAGTCTAGTCCAACACGAGATTAGGGGTTTGTACCACGCGGCCACTGAAGCGTGTCCACATCTTTTTATTCGTTTGGGTTAAACATGTATGAACTAGATACGATGTGTTTTGTATGAGTAAGGTCGAATATATAGGAAGGGTATACTCATTTTCTTGGAGAGAGGGAGAGTGAAAAACCATTTAGGAGTAATAGTCGTCATTCCTCCCGACAGGTATTAGAACCTTGACATATCCATCATCGGTACTTTAGTCTAGTTCAAAGATTGTGCTTTAGACCATTTAGCCAGTGAAGTGGTTAGATGGACCCATTATTTTAACCTTCAGGATATCGGTTTGAATAAAGTGAGGTTCCTGAAAGAAATTTATTATTTATACAATAGACACGGTTGGCTGCAGGTATGTTTTAAAGGACATTCTGGATAGATCAATGGAAGGAATAGTTCTGATGAATTTTTTTGTTGTTGTTTTAATAATGCTAGTTTATTTTATTAACGCTTTAATGAATCTGTTTAGTAGCCTTTTTTGCACCCAGGAATTAATAGTCCCTACTAGATTATTCTGCCTAATAATGTCACTAATAATAAAAAAAACTCTTATGAGCCAGTCTACTTTTTATTAATGTAGAATAATATATTCCTGAAGTTTAGATTTAATGTTTTGTGTGTGTTTATTGTATTATACTTTATCAAGTTTTGTTCATAGTAATGTGGTAAATTATTGTTAGTACATAGTTTTTTTAATAATGTTAAGCTATTTTTACGTTTATTTGCTAGTCTAAAATATTTTAATCAAAATATAACGCCCCCACCCCTCTTTCCCCAGACTTACATTACACTGTTGTCGAATTAGCTTTAATTTAAAAATACGCCTAACTTATAAGTTTTTTAAAATAAAAGTGTTAGAACATTATTGAGACGTTTAAATAGTATTACATTTATTATTTAAAAAAAAAATTAAGATTGCCTTTTGTTTGCCTATAGCACGAACAAGTAAAAACCTTTTGTTAAATGTTACCTTTTGAGAAATAGAAATGTTTACAATTTTCTTTTCTTTTTTTTTTTAATTGGGAAGACCCTTGTACCAGCTATTATGGGTCGCCGGAACCAAATAATAAACCATTAATGACGCCCCTGAGGGATTATAGAGTTTCCTTAAAATCGGATGAAATTTGTTGTAAGTAATTTTCAAACCCCCTTGACCCTACTACCTCAAAAACAAATCACCATTTACTAACGAGATCCTAAAGGACTTTTATATCCAGACCCTACACTGAGCTTGTTTGAAATGTGTACGTTTTTAGTCTAGTATTTTTTTAAACATCTTAATATAGTCATTAATTCATGAGTATCACTAACCGATACACAATAGTAATCACTTCTAGTAGCTGAATAAAATTCAATTAACTGAAATATTAAAACATGGACATGGGAATCGAAACCGAGACCTTTTACTTTGAACGCCAATTCTATACCATTAAGCCATCCCTGTTCATCTCTTATCCAGGGCCATCTTTCAGGTTCAATTCCCGTGTCCAGGCTGTCATTTTTCACTTGATTTAATATTAATTAATATATATGTTGAAGTTACTTAAGTTGGTATTGATTAATTTACTTTATTTTATATTTTCAGTAATTGACGTAATCTTTCTGAACAAAGTGGTTTTATAAGCCCCTTACCTGCATTCTAACTTAAATATAGAACATTCAAAACACCCAATTATTCGAGCGGTTAATTTATCACATTTAAAGCCAAAGCCTCAATTTTATAAAGTTTTTTACTCTGAAAGTAATTGAGCACGCACCCTTTGCTAAGTAAAGAGACGCGTTACTGACATATTTAAGGAATCAGCTTGTTTCATTCTCTGGTAGTTTAAATAAAAACCGATAAAATATAATAACTAAACTAGTTTTACCTTTATTTGTTGCCTTAATTACATTAAATAATTATAATTATTTCCTACACGTTATTTTGTAAAGTGATTGAAAATCAATAAGAATATAGATTTTTTAAATCAATGGTCTAATTAATGTGTGTTAATCGATAAAGTTTGTTAAAATAATCTATGGGTTATGTTTATGTATGGCTTGAACCAATTGGTTTTATTATTTCAAAAAAAAAAAAAATTCTTCAAATATAAATTATCAAGTTACTGCTAAGCATAATCCACATATATAGATTATTTTTTCAATTTTAAATATTTTGGTTTGGCTTTATGCTTGTAAAACTTGTATCCAAAAATAAAATTTAAATCAACGAAAAATCTACTTTTATTTTGATATTCATTTAGCTATTTTATTAGGTTCATTATTTCTCTTTATAATATTTCATGATCTAAATTGAACATAATTTGTTGATTACTTTTGATTATAAGTGGTGTATTTTTAATTCTAAATAACAATGCCTTAATTTTAGTTTGAATGAAATATCTAAAAATTGTTTTTGACAGGAAATGTCAAATTTATTTTCCACTCTAACTCAATATCACGCATGAATCACGGATCTCATTATGTTTTAATTGTAACTCTAGAAAGTTTTTCTTCCACCATTAAAAAATATATCAAACCTGTATTTCACATTTCCCAATAATTTATAATATGTTAATAAGTAAATTCATTTTAAAAAATACAATTGAAATAAGTTTTTTTTAATCAGATATAAATCGTTTCATGGGGATCGAAGCAATAATCAAGTGTAACAGAGGCTTAGTGCTGACATCTATGTTACGAGCTCGCAACTAGACTCAGTATTATCACCCTTACCTCATCAACCGCTACCATCCACCCAAAACACTTTTCAACCATCCGCAATTCCCAGCACAAATAACCTCAACTCCCCATATGTCAGAGTCAATAATTGTACTGGACTTTGAGTCACTTGGACGACAATCGACGCTGACAAATGCCAATCAGTGAAACAACTGCTGATCGCAAATAGAACTGAATTTAAATTAGAACTCCCCGGTACCCTCCAAACCCCCTATCATCCCTCTCTCTATGCCCACATGTAGTATTCAACCCCAACCCTTTACTCCAAACAGACAGTCAAGTTTTACCAACCCTTCTCGACCAAACCTCCCAACATTTTTTTTTTTTTTCAAAACAGGCTAAAGTTAAATTATAAACAGCGCATTAAACGAAACGCGAATATTGAATCCTATGTGCCAGTTTCTATCAGTATTCTGGATCTGACAGCTTATATTAACATTTCATACACTTTTTTTTTTTCCAATTTGATTTGATTTGAAAAATACAAATTAGCAATAAATTCGTGATTTTATTTTAAGGACGAATTATTTGGTTCTGTGGCTGTATTTTACTTCCTTTTTAAAATTTAATTTAAACACACCATGATTTCACGACTCTTAATGTTTGCCACAACTTTATATCAAGAGGAGTGCCAATTTTCTTCCCTAATTTGAATAAGTTTGTTTACTAATAACATTAGCTAAATGAGCACTTAAATGTATAATAAATAACTAGGAACGCAATATATGTGATCAAATACACGGAAGTTAATTAGTCAATTATAGACTAAAGCTCTCGATATTATTTTGTAATTATTATTTATTATGTTTGCGTTACGTTTAAGTTTCTAATAAGAGGTTCGTTCAATCAACATAGTTGGTAAATTGAAAGTTTGGAGGGAATGAATAGTTTTAGTAATAGTTATGTTTACTTTGTAATCATCTATGTGAACAAGATGAAATTTTAATATATTGGTGTTTTCTTCTGCTCAACTTTACCTTATATGCTTAGGGCAATTTTATTGCTAAATATTATGTTTTAGTAAAGTCTAATTTTCATAATCATAACATTATCTAACATATAAAAAAGCTAACAGGACTACTTTCACATATAAATAAGGCAAATCATATAATCTTCAGTTGTCACTTTTAATATATATATATATATATATATATATTAATACCTATTAAATAACAACAATATAATATTAAAATAAAACTAATTATGAATTTTGGAGCCAAAAGTGTTTTATCTTTAATTTCTAAAAGACCCTTCCTGTGAAAATTGAATTGTAGTTAGAATTACTATGGTTCAATTCAGAGTAATGCTGACAAAACTATATGTTTTTAAAAATGGGTTATTCCTGTAAACTAAATAGTAGATATAGAGGTTTTTATGACATAGTGTTTTAAGGCCTGTGTTGTGAGCTATAAATATTCTTAGACAAATTTATAAAAAAGTTTTAAGTCCAAGTTATTTGATTATATTACCCGCCTTGGTGGCGTATTTGGCTAACGCGCGAGTCGTGTTGAGCTCGACCACCGAGGACGGGGAGATCGAGGTTCGAATCTCGGTCAGGTGAACTGGTGCAGGTTTTTCCTAAATGGTTTTCCACTCTCCCTCCACGCAAATGTGGGCTCACTTCCTCTTATTCAGCCTTCCCAAATCCCAACCTATTTGAGTAATTAGTAATTAAAGCGTATAACCCGAACGGGTAGTAAGACGCGTTGCTAAATATTATTATTTGATTATTTTATATTACATAGCAAGATTGATTAGGAGGGTGGAGTTTAAGGAAGATTCACTATCATTTCCTTTAAGGAGAGATGAGCAATAAAATTTTGTGAGGGAACCGCTCTTAAAATGACTAATCGGGAAACTATACTATGCTACCCTACATAGAAGAAAATACTTTTAGAGAAAGCAATTTCAAATTACAAATTATGATAAAGGGAATAATTTTCTAGTGTAAACATAATTTATATAAATATACAATTGATGCGAGATAAATATTTTATTAAAATCTTAGAGCCTATCTCCAAATTAGTACAACTGACTTGAAACATGCTTATCAACTAAAATTGTATGCCTCATCCATACACTCACCGAAACGACCCTATGCAGCCAGAGTGTGAAAATGTGGATGGTAATCTCGCCTCACCTCGCCTCGTTTGGCTTCGCCACCTCTAACCTTGGCTCAGCTCGTCTTACCTCGCCTCCTCTAACCTCGGCTCGGCTCGTCTTACCTCGCCTCCTCTAACCTCGGCTCGGCTCGGCTCGTCTTAACTCGCCTCCTCTAACCTCGGCTCGGCTCGGGTTAACTCGCCTCCTCTAACCTCGGCTCGGCTCATCTTCACTCGCCTCCTCTAACCTCGGCTCGGCTCGTCTTTACTCGCCTCCTCTAACCTCGGCTCGGATCGGCTCGTCTTTACTCGCCTCCTCTAACCTCGGCTCGGATCGGCTCGTCTTTACTCGCCTCCTCTAACCTCGGCTCGTCCTTACTCGCCTCCTCTAACCTTGGCTTGGCTCAGCTCGTCTTACTCGCCTCCTCTAACCTCGGCTCGGCTCGTCTTTACTCGCCTCCTCTAACCTCGGATCGGCTCGTCTTACCTCGTCTTACCTCACCTCCTCAGCAATGCTCGGGTCCGTGTTAAAGGGTGCGAGAAGCAAGTACGAGTGCACCGCCACTCTCGTCCAGTCAATGTGCCATCAGAACCCGAAATGTTGACACTTGGCGCTTCATCTGATTTAACTCCTTTAATTTTTGTTACTTTTAATTTTGTTTCCTTTTAATTTTTGCCTAGTTAATTATTTTTGCAGAACATGAGTGACTGGACAAATCGAACAACAATTCGGTTCTTGAAATTATACCAAGGCGAGCTCGTTTTGTGAGAGTCGAAACATAAGTACCACAAAGATAAGGAATTGAACGATGATTAGGTTTGAATAGTTAATGTTATATAACAAGTTCGACATCCCTCATCATATATATCTACATAATAATTGCACGACAGGTGATTGAGGGCGAGAGTGTATAATGTAATTCTCGTCATCACTCGGCTCGTACAATCTAGCGGAATATCTCGTCCGAGTTGTCTCAGAGTGTGTGGATGAGGCATAAGGGTTGCTTCCGAATAACTTTAATTCAGTTTTAAAGTAAACTAAACTGAGGGTTTTTAATTTATATGAATGTATTTCTATTATAATCACAAATCTTTTTATATTTCTATCATGTGCCAACAAAGGTTACTACCAACTCCATTTTGTTGGTGAAGATTCTCTTGTTTCTTTTTAATTACTTTAGGTTTTTCAGAACAATTTGGTTGGGGGAAAAGAGTAGACACGCCAAATTAAATAAATAACCCTTAAAAAGGAAGAAAAAAGTTAATTATGCTAGAAAGACTCACGAAGCACAATAAAAAGGAAAAACTTATGAATGTAAGAGAATAAAACACAGTGAAATGTAATTTGTTTGCTTAATGTGGGTAGATTTAGCAAGTAAATGATGAATTAATGAAAAATAGATGTCAATTAAGTAACGTAGCTTATAATATTAAAAGTCAAATAGTCTAAGATTTGAATTTATTAAATTAAAAATTCCCTGCAATATTGATTTTATTTAATAAAATATGACTGAGGTATAGTTTATTTTTTAATTTTTTAAAGCACAATATTTTACTACGCGCTATACGCTTATATAATAATTATGATAATGGCTTTAGGAATTAAGAAGGATATATTTAGGGGAAGTGTACCCGTAACTGCTTGGCGGGAGAGTGAGAAACAATTTTGGAAATAACACTCCAAGTACACCCTACTGAAATTCGAACCTTAATCTCCCCGTCGTCGGCAGTCTAGTATTCTTCCGAGAGTAGCGCGTTAGACCCCGTGACCACCGAGGTGGGTATTTATTAATTATTAGGTGTACTTTGTGTAGTTTTGATCTGAGGGCTATTCACAACTTTATCTAATAGTGAAGCGTGAGATGATTTTTTAGTTTAATTTATATTATAATTCACCTAATATTCATGACACATTATTAGGCGTAGAAAGTAGCTTAAACAAAATGCACCAGCAAAAGTCTAGAAAGAACACGAAAAGACCCATTTTAAAATAACGAAATGGAAAACCATCGTATATTTATTATTTGACCATGATTATAGCCCCAATTATTTCTCTGACAGTAAGAGGGAGATAACCCTACAAGTAGTTTTCAAAACTAAATAACTGAAAAATCGTCGTAATATCAGTTTTAGTTAAGTTGAATTGTATTGTGGATTAATTATTTTAAGTGAATTCACTAGCATTTATCTGGAGAAATTATTAAAAAGATATTATCGTGTAAAAGTCCACCTGCAATGCGTTTGAGTAGGATTGAAAAGGGCTAGTTAGTCAGGAAAATCAGGCACTGAGCAAACTCGGTCACAGTTCTAATCTGTTTCAAGGAAACAAAATAAATTGGGTAAACTTAATATTTTGTTTTAACATTCATTAAAATATATGATGGAAATCAAAGTTCTAGGAGTAATTTTTTTTTAAAAAAGATCACTTTCCTTAGAATCGATCCACGGAATCCGAGTCAGGTGCACTCACGTAACACTGCCACCACCTAAACAAATAGAGTTTAAAAAAAGGTATCTGTGGGGTCATGGGTGGGGAAGAAGAGGGTGGTTACCAAGCACGTCACCTAAATTGTGCCGAATTGAAACAGCCGTGAACAGTTTCAATAAATGTAAGGAAACAGAAAAAAAAAGAAGAGTTATTTAGCAGGGTAAAAAGGGGGAGATGACTATTTGGAAATGGTAAGAAGACCAATGAGGATTGAGGTGGGGGGGAGGGTGCCGTTGGATAGTTAGGAGGAAAGGGCTGGGTTGAAAGGCTTAGAGATGGCTGGAGGAAATGAAACAACGTCTTGGTGCTTAATTAAAAAGCTGCAAGGCTCTGACTAACTGACCTAGCAGCGTGAATAAGGGAGGGTTGCTATTCGTTCGCGCGCTTGCTTGCACTAAATAACGGAAGGTCTGTGTAATACTCGTTAATACTTTTCATTGTTAAACAGAGCTATGAAACATTACAAAATGGCTTCAATATTTCACAATCGCCCGTATCTATTAATCTAACAAAAAAAACTAAGCAACTTTAGAATGTCTAAATATCTACAATTAAAATATTTGCAAATCAATATTTGTCTATTTGTCATACTAAATAATATATTAAAACAAATTTTTATTTTATAAGATACATATTGTTTATGTATGTGTGTATATATATGTAGATATATGTATATATATATATATATATATATATATATATATATATATATATATATATATATATATATAAGATGATTTTTTCCCAACAAAGGTTAAGTAAGACGTTATCTTAGTAGCAATCTTAAATTATAATTAAGTTATAAAACAATTTCATATTGTTGGAAGACAAATATTTTAGAGCATACATCTCTATTTTTTAAGGAAATATCATAAAAGCTGTATACAAAGAGACAACAGTTTAAGAAAAAGCTTTTTCTGTTGACGTGAAACCTTGTATCGTATCGTTATCTCGTTTAAATCATTGAATATAGTTTGTTTTATGAAATAAAATAAAATAAATCAAGTCAGTGGCTTCGTGGGCTAAGGCATCAACCTCAAAAGGTATGGTTTGTCAATGATAGGATGCTCGGGTTTGAAACCCAGACATGTGTAATGAGGAGGGTTTTTCAAAACAGTTACCCATTTTAACTTCACGTTAACGTTACAAGATATGCTTTAAATTATATTACTTAGGATTTCTACCCCCCATTTGTGTAAATACATAATCAAGATGGATACAAATAATTAGTGCATTAATACACAATAAAAGTTTGATTAATAAGGTCAGAAAACTGTATTCATTTGACTGTCACTTTAGTAACGTTGTTTCCATTTATATTTATATTCAGAGCTAAATATCATATTTTGATTAATATAAAAGCTTTTTTAGTGGCTGGTCAGATGTTTGTCTTGACTCCATTGAAAGCTATGTACGTTTAAATATAGGAAGGATCTTTAAAATAATATCCTTAATAGGTTAAGTGTACTCAAAATTGACAAAAATTTCACTAAATATGTAGCGCATAGCATGGTAACTGTATATGAATAAAATGAACTTTAGGTTATGGATGTAGCGGATGTATGAGAGAGGGGTTACTAATAAAACGGGACTAATTTTGTTTATGTGGATATCTCAGTGGTGGAGTATTGGAATTCTAAGCTAAGGTTCCTGAGCTTGATTCACGTGTCCAGGTGCCCAATTTTAATCTATGAATAAGTTGCTTGATGCGACTACATCAGTTACCTAGGGATCATATTTATCTTCTAATCTTCGCTAGTCATATACAATTAATACTCCAATATCTTATTTCTGTATTCGACATTCCTTTTTGTCAACTAATACAAATCCTATAGCGATGAATAAGGTATCAGTGGATAGGCATTTTTTTTTACCAACTTCTGACACAGCATACTCAGTTTACGTTAAAACAAAGTGTTTGTTTAAAATTTAAGTTAAAAGGAAATCTCACAATATTTTTGTATCAATTACCGAAAATAAATTCCTTGCTATTTTATGTATACACTTCGCTGAGTATTTAATTTCAACAACCCAACAAAAGAATAATTTTGGGGGGGGGGCGGAGGGGGGAGGTTTAATGTGCGAAAGTTTCGCAAGGGTTTTCTGGTTTATAATTATTCATACATATATTAGCTTTTTCCATGCTAATTGCACACTTGGTTTAATAGAGTATATCAGCGAGTCATCGGTGGATGTGGTGATATATTATAGTAGTAGATGGTTTTCACACGTCCATCACAGACTCAGCTTTAAGCTAGGAGTGAAGAATAACCCAGAGCACGTTACAAGTTCTTGGTAGCTCAGTGATAGAGCATTGACTCTCTACGACAAGGGTCGTGGGTTAGAATTCCGTGTCTAGGTTCCATTTCTCAAGTTTACGAATATATTATATTATATTATGTCTTTGAATAAAGTAGTTTAGATCTTTAAAAAAATCACACTACAACCATTTAAATATATAGGTACTTTGAAAGTAGTTAAATTGACTCCAAATTAGGTTGACACAAGTGAATCTAACACAGAATGTTTGCGAGCATATTGATTTAAAGAAAAAAGAATTCTTTCTCTACCCTCTTTATATATATATATATATATATATATATATATACACATATCTATCTCTCACACAAACATACATTTAAACCCTATTATTTTGTCCCTTTGTAAATACTAAATCTAAATTCAATAAAGCTCCAACTATATTCACTCAAAGGCGATTCATTTAAATCTTGAATGAAAATGCTTGTGTATAGCCCGAACGGGTAGTAAGACGCGTACTGAAAAAAAAGATTTTACTATGGCTAATAACTTGAAAATAATATATATATTTTTATAAATATAATGGTTTACTTTTAACACCAAAATTACTGTCCAAATCTAAGGAAGGTGAGAGAAGTTTTAAATTACTTGCAGGTTGTACAGAAAAAAAAGGAGAAAAACCACATTATAAAACTATAATGTAGATACACCTCCATGTTCAATATTATAGTGTAAACCTCCCTATCACCAACAATACAGTCTGTTAGAACAATAACACCTTAAATAATCAAGTGACAGTGTGGGTTGACGAGTTTTTATTAGCCTGGTAGAAAGTAGCTCACCCTTCACTGTGGTACGTCATCGCTAGATACACCTACCTACGTTTTGAACTTTACACCCACACTTTTTTTTCTTCTAATTTTAAATTGCTATCCATCCAATGAAAAACACTTTTTTGTATTAAAAAATTACAATAGCCTACCCGTCTTCTCCACTAAACATTGCTAAACCCTTTCACCTACTTCACATGAGATTATGCGCGGTCATGTGATACTGCTTCTATAATTATTCGTAACGTAAGCGTCATCATATGCGCAAACAATATGACGTCATTACGGTCAAGAATAATCGGTTCATGAAGGGGTTAAGCGAGGTTTGCCACGGGCGGGAACCTCAACATTTCGCGCTCTCAAATGTAAGGGTGGGTTTTGAGGCGGAGTCAAAGGGGGAGAGGGGTTGTAGTTAGCTCTATCCCCGTGGTAGGGTTGGTACCACGCATATTTCGCGCGCCAGTGACTCTTGCTATACGTTTGGCAGAGGCCGTAGCCGCACATGTGACGTGGTCCGGTGGATATGCATCGGTGCTAATGTTAGCATAAATTAGTGCCGGTACATTAAGGCCTTTCCGTGACGATAGAGTGTGTTTGAGGGGAAGGTATGTGTCTTATGACAAATAGCATTGCAAGGCCACTCCCAGTGCTTTTAGAGCACACCCAAGAAAGTTGAAACGCATTACAGGATTTCGGCTTTTCTCAATATTGAATTGCTATTTAAAGATGGGTTTTATTCCAAAATGAACCCGCCTTGGTGGCGTAGTTAGTTAACGCACTGGTTTCGTGTTGATCTAGACTGCTGGAGAAGGGGAGATCAAGGTTCGAATGTCGCTTGGGTGAACTGGAGGTGGTTTTTTCCTAAATAGTTTTCCACTCTTCCTCTACGAAAATGCAGGTTCACTTTCTCTATATTCAACTTTCCCAATTCCTAGTCCATTAGCGTGATTAGTGGCTAAGCGCATAACCCGAATGTGTCGTAAGACGTGGTTTTTAGGTATTATTATCATTATTATCCCAAAATGAAGTTGAAATATGTTAACAGTACTCCTCAAACCCACCTCGGTGAAGTGGTTGGCTAACGCACTGGTTTTGTGTTGAGCCAGACTGCCTAGGACGAGGAGATCAAGGTTTGAATCAAGGTTGGATGATCTGAGTTGGTTTTGTCCAAAATGGTTTTACACTCTCCCTGCACGCAAATGTGGATTCACATCCTCTAAATTCAACCTCTTCAATTCCTAATTCATTATTTTAATTAACATTTAAGCGTATAACCTGAATGGGTAGTAAGACGTGGTACTAAATAATAATCATAATTTAAATTTCCCTTATTATATTGCTGGCCAACAGTCGTAAGACCTATAACAGGCCAGCACTGAAAGTACACAAGTACCTTACAAATACATATATTTACACGAGAAAATAAGATAAACAAAAATGGCTAAATAATGATTAATAGTTACAAAAAAAAGTAATTAATAATGATAAGAATAAAAATAGCAACAATAACAAATAACTAAAGTGTGGATAAAAGCAGTAACAATATGAAAAAAAAATATTGAAAATTTAAATATTATAGGCAGAACCTCTAAATGATAAATTATTGATATGGGATTTCCTTAAATAACTCTCCGAGTTAAGCTTTTTCTTATATGATGGAAGTAGAATTTGACAGTCATTAATAATAATAATAATAAACAGTACTCCTAGCCTGTGGCATGTCTCGCGAGTGTTTCCAAGGTAATAAAAGCTTGTTAAAACTTGGTATTTATTGTTCTCCACTAGGGCCCCATTTGACTAATCATACATAAGTTTACTCAACACACCTCAAATGGGAAATGTGTGTTCGTTGATACTGGAGCAATGAGTGTTCTACTTAGCGTCGAGAATAATTCATAAGTATTGTCTAACGGCTTTGCCTAATGGCAGATTTAGAAGCTATTGTGTGAAGCGGGTTGCATCTCATTTTGACGTACCATAGTAATCTAAGCTAATATCACACTTAAGACACCAATGTATTAAAAAAACAAAAGAGAATAAAATGACCAGTTTAATATGTGAGGTTTCTTGTTTATCTACTGATAATAGTTCCCATCTTCCCATGACGAACTTATACTGTACTGTGACTAAGTATTTGCGCCTTGAAAACATTTAATTGCTTTTTAAAATTACATTTTTCTTGTCTACATATTTTACATGAACATTTGCTTCCATGAACTTTATTAATACACAACCTGGCAGGAATATTCCTATAGGTAATTTTCGTGACTGAGACAAATAGCCTAACTTGTAGAGGATTTAGAAAAAAAAATCGAGTTTAAATTACTCAAGCTAAAAATAATAATTTTGTGAAATTGTAGGGCTAATTTTAGAATTATTTAAGAACTTATGGTCTTTTTTGTTTCAAAGTTATATGTTTAAAACTCGTTGAATAGAACGTAAATTCACTAACAAGGGAAATATTATCTCGACCTTAAGTGACGTGGCAATGTAGGCCATGTCTTTTAACTAATCCGGTTCTGACACCTTAGTTCAGTTAATTGCGTGTCTTTATATCGTGGAGTTTTTGTAGTTATATCAAATTTAGGATACTTTACTGAAGGATAAAAAGATAAAATGTCAACTTTCTCAAATACACTAGTGATTTTGATAAAAATTCGTAAATTGGCAATATTTAACATTACAAACAAAATGGTAGCTCTCATTTTCCCATGAAAATGAGTTTAAGGGCACTTCACCTAAGCGGAAATCTCTCATTCTGATCATTTATCTGCAATTGTTTGAGATACGAAATAGCTTATCGCTCTAAGAATACAAACAGTAGGCCCACAATTAGAGGTAAAAGGTGTTTACTCGAAATTTATATTTTTATGAAACCAACCGTTTTCAAACTATTGGCAAATATTTGTTTTTAAATCGAAGTATTTGATATCAGGAGTTATTTTTAGCACCACCATTTACTACCTGTTCAGGTGTTGCACATATGTAGGCCTACTAATGACACTAGTGAATTATAGAGGTGGAAGCTAACATTTATAGGATGTGTATCCACATGTGAGCCGAGTAGTAATGGAAAATAATTGAGGAAAACCCACCCCCAGTACACCCAACTAGGATTCGAGCCCCTATCGCCCTGTCATTTGTAGTCTAGTCTATTGAGCGAATGACGCCTCACACCATGCGGCCACCGAAGAAGGGGGTATATGGAGGTGACTGCTATGCTTTGTGGTGAACAAAGATGTTTCTTTATCCCTCGACATGTTTCTGTAAAAGTGTATATTATTTCATTTAAGTTCTTCAGTGAAATGCAATTTTCTTTTTTTCCCCCCCATCATGTTGTCTGCAACAATAACTATTATTTAGTTTCACAAATCTTATAAGTTTTAAGTAAATGTTACCATCTTTAGAATAAGAAGAGTGAAAGACTTTGTGGTGCACCGTAACATTTTTTGTACTCGTAATGGGATAAGCGATATTTATTATTGTTATCATTATTATTGTTACAAACTCTCCTCTTATCGGGGAAACCTTTCGTCTAAATTGCCCTGGGTCACCTGAGTAATAGCCTGTCTGCAATCGGTTGAAGCCGTCTGTCTCAGGCGAGCTATAAATATTGTATACATACAATAGCGCACTTTAGCGAAGTCACATGCCGGAATTGTCTCATGTTTACGTTTACTTGTTTCGTTAACTTTAGGCCTGCATTCAGTCAGCCAAAAACCAACACACTATCACAGCTCATCTTATAAATTGACATTTCTGACTACTAGAAAAATATTACCAAGTCTAAACTACGTCGGTGGTCACATTGTCTACGGCAACACACTCACTCGTTGACTTAAGTGATCTTTGAGTAAAGTTGCTTGCCTCAGGACCCGATGTTCGTGGGTTCAAACCCAGCTGCAATCAATAGATTTTTCTTGAGCGATAACAATCCGTAACACAACTTACTTCGGAGGTGAAGTAAAGCCGTCGACTGTGTCATGTAAAATAACCCTGGAAGGTAGTTGAAAAGTGTCTTTCCCAGCAAAATTGGTAGACCCTTTCACTCTCGCTCATAAAAATTCTCGTATGCTGATATAATTAGTCTATTCAGAAAGTGCACGATAGATTCCTCAAATAAATAAATCACATTCTTGCAATAAAGTGCAGAGCCGATGGCGGCGAGATTGGGTTTCAAATCCCGGTCGGGTGTACCGAGGGCGATTCTTTCGAAATGGTTTTCAAACCTCCCTCCACGTAAATGTGAGTACACTTCCGCTGATTCAAACATCCTTATACTTAACACATTAACTTAATAAGTACCTCTGCATACAAACCGCACCAAAGGGGATTTAAAAATTATTAGTTCTATTTAAAATTATTCATTCATAAAATCTTGTGATGTGCAGCTGCCACGTTTGATAATATATTATCAGTACCTAAATATTGTATTAATAATATATTTGAGATTTATTAATGGTGACAGTAGAAAAAAAAACTTCTGAAAGAAGCTACAAAAAAATGTCCATTCAAGGTTAAGGTATACGTCCTTAGTCAAATATAAATTAACACTTTGTGGAAATATAGCGTAAAAGATTTTACATTCACAACTATACATCACATGACTTGACGTCTGCATGTTCATTTTTATTCAAACTTTGGTGTTCGTTTGTTTTTGAGTGGCTGAATGCATCAACGTTTACCATTTGTTTTAATTTTTATTTATTGGCAGTATTTATCGTACACTTTCTGAGCCAACTGATTATATAAGTACACGAGAGTTTTTATGAGATAGAGCAATAGGCCCTATAATTTTACCGGGGAGGGTATGTTCACATACCTTCCAGGGTTATTTTACACCTCACAATCGACAAGGGAGCGGTGGCTTTACTTTCCCTCCGAAATAAGTTGTGGTAAAGATTGTTATCGCTCGAGAAAAATCCAATGACCCCGACTGGGTTGGAACCCATGAGCATCGGGTCCTGAGGTGAGCACTTTACCCCAAGAGAACCAAGGTTGAAAACGTTTACAAATAAAATTATTAGAGTTAATAAAGATTAATAAAAATAAGAGTTTGTTTGTCTGCCTGTAACAGGCATTGCGTGATATCTACCAGACTCAGGGCGCTTGAATTTAAAAACCAATGGCTCCTGTGCATATCTTAAGCTTGAATGGTTAATTTTTGGTTAGGATTTTTTTACTTTATTAAAAACAGTGTTGGAGGAACCATAATGAAGGGAAGTTTTTTGTTTCTTTTTGATGAACGTCGGGTTCTTCTGCTGGTGAAATATAAATGTATTCTCATTTATAAACTTTAATTTTTCATTAATTATAAAATCGTAATGGTTTGAAATAAGTATCCTTTTTAACCAGAAATTTAACACAATGCATCTTACGGGTGCGCTTACAACTGGCTCATAAAAGAGTTGGTTGGTAGGGGTCGCCACTCAAAATTATCTTCCAAAAACCTCTCATTACTTGGTGCTCGGGACACAAGTAATTGTAATGGTGGTAGCTGGTAGTCACGAAAGAACCCATTTCTTCCTTCACCCCCTCACCCCCCACCTCAAATGCCCATGGCCCCTAAAGCCCCGCGAGACAAAGTGATTTGATTGCTACGTGCTGGACGTCTCTTCGAGTCACGCAGACAGATATGATAGCCTTTACTTAAGTGTCCCTTGCCGATAGCGTGATGGATAACGGAAATGAATGGGTTCTAGTGAGGGGAAAAGGGGAGTGGTAAATAGGTCGAAGTCAGGAGTTATCTATACTTACAGGTAGAGTCTATGAACGGATATCGTGCATTTGGTAAATAACAAAAGATGAAGAAATCCTTCAAAATAAAATATGTTATCACGTTTAATAACCCCAACATTTCTTTTTTTAATGTTTACACAATGCAAATTGTAATATTTAATAACATTTATTATATTTTGGAAAATAAAGATAATATTTAAATAGGTCACTAACCCTATTGTCACAACCCTCTGTGGGCGATGGTTGTGGAGATTGTGCGAACTAAAAGGCAACACTTTTAAGACAATTAATAATACTAAAAGTATAGAATAAATTATATGATGTGTTAACTGAGGATGCTAAGTGATATGGAAACTATCTTGTCAGAAACCCTTATTCCATCTTACTAATCCCTTGTTTTCAAAAAACTATGTTACTTCTGAGCTTTTAGGGGGTAGGTTTCCTCTTAATCGTTAAGTCCTTATAACCAATCAGGGAGAGGCTGATTCTTCAAGTAGGGCTAAGTGACACATATTCTCGTTTGACGTAAGGCTGGTACAACATTTGAAATACATTCGATACCTGGCGGGAGGACAAGAATCCGCGGTTTTTGTTCACTGACACTTCAGCTCATCATCACTTTACTGTTTACATTAATTATTCAACTGAGTCAATTAAATATTTAACTGCAAATTATGGTGCTACAAAGTATTAATAACCTGTATTGGTGGACATGTGATCTAGTGGGTTACTCTCTGGTTGGACTGTATTGCCGGTGGTGGCATGATAGGGGTCCGAATCGAGGTCGGATGTATTGAGGGTGTTTTTATTAAATGGTTTCACACTCTTCCTCCATGCAAATGTTAGCACATTTCATCTAAAATTCTACCTACTTAATTCCTAATTCCGGTTGTATAATTTATGCATGCGTATAGATCGAATGGGTACTAAGAAAAAGTAGATGAGAAAAATTTTATTATACATTTTTATGAATTATGTCACTACCCGTATCGGCTATCCTCATTTTATTACACCATAAGGGTAGGGATGTGAAACAAGTATCGATACTTTATTAATATCGATATTTTTCTTTTGATACTCGTTTTTTTTAGTCGATACTTTTTCCGATACTTTTACTGATATTAGTACTCATACTCCGGTATCGAAAGAGATAACTTTATTTCTCATCTTCACTAATGCTGGGCATTAAATGTTTACTAGGGTGGACTGTTAAGGAATAACAAATGACACTATTTCTCAATTCTCACTCATTTTATGAATGACAAGCAAGAAGAAACTCTAGCACACAATCTATTTTAGCTCATCACAATTCATAGCTATTCTTTCACCATCTTCAATGGTTAAAGAAGAATAAAAAAATAGATTGAGGAAAAAAAGTTACTATTCATAACTAGCTGTTAAATAACTTTCCATCGGCTAAATTTTCATAGACATTTTGAAATATGGTATGGTGAAACCTTTTATAGTATTCATCATACAATACTATCTATCAAACCTTCTAAGTTGCAGCACATAACATAGACGCGAAAGACCTGAGTATACTACTTTATGGTTTAATTATTATACTTTTCAGTATTTAAATAAATATGAAAATACAATTATTATGATGCAAAAGTTGAAATTATTATTACTATTACTATAAAAAATATTTTTCCAAATTAAAATCTCGATACTGATACTTACTGTTATTGATACTTTTATTTCAATACTTGTAAGGTATTGATATTTTTCTTCCGATACTTTTAATGGGTATAATATTTTCTTCCAATACCACATCCCTACATAGGGGTAGAGGTAGGGAAGCTAGAATCTAGAGAAAGTTTCCCCCCCATTTCGCGTAAATGGTGATATGGAAACCGTTTGAGAAAACACAAGCCCAGTACACCCAACCGGGATTCGAACCTCAACCACTCACACAACAGTCAAAAAGACTAAAAGAGATTGACGAATATATCACGCGCCCACATAAACGGGTTGTTTTATATTATTTTTAATCTTCCTGATGAGTGACGAGATAAAGACGTAGACATTTTAAAACCATTCCCTTTTTAATAAATTATTCTAATCCTGCCTACGTGGTCACATAATCTAAGGCGCCACTATCGCAATATACTGTATTGCTGAAGATGGACAGATCAATGCAGTTCAAATACCAGTCTTGTTTACTAAAGTTTTGTTTTCCCTAATAATTTTCCACTCGAATTCAAATCAAATGCAGTTACACTTACTCTAAAGTCCAGCTTACTTAACCCATGAATTCAATAGTATAAATATGCGGCAAGTCCGATCCTGCTTTAAGACGTACTGCTCTCTCTCTCTCTCTCTCTCTATATATATATATATATATATACATACATACATACATACATACATACATACACATACGTATGAAATTATATTATTA
>CABFVX010000127.1:297899-366199 GCA_902151425.1 Timema shepardi | reverse complement strand
TTTTTTTTTTTTTTTAACTTCTGATTTGTGAGTTGGATCTTCCAGGACTTCCGCTTAGCGTTTAGCGGCTTGATGAAGGAGAATAAATAGGCAAAGAGGGAACGCGAGATAGCAGTAACGTAAGAGAACTCTATGAAATACGACCACAGGGGATAGCGGTAGAGCGAGCTAAGATGGCTGAAACTTTGGTAAACATCAAATTAAGCTTATTAATAATTGTTATAAGGTGAAATGTCCGATGTTATTTGTCATATTTTTTATTTAACGTCAGTTGAGATCCACAAACACAGATATTTATAAGTTGGTTTAATATCACCCCGTCCTACCACGTGTTCATTTAATTCTCATAAATTATAGTTACTTTAATGTGGCAGGGATGAGGAAGGAAACATTTTAAAGGTAATCGTACCGCATTTGTGTGGAAGGAGAGTGGGAAACAATTTAAGGAAAATGAATAACCTCAGTATACCCGACCGGTAATCGAAACCCGATATCCCCGTCATCATTAGATAAGTCTAACACGAGTGTGACGCCTTAGACCATTCGGCCACTGAAGTGGGAAATATGCATAAGTATTACCAGATATTTTTAGTGAATTTAGTGTGAACTTAATGAACTGATTGTTTAAATATATTATTACGACTTACAAACTAACTTTACTCTAGAAAAGACGATCTTCCAGCCGTTACTTAGTACACTGCACAATCAAAAACACCAAATTCACCAGTGATACATTTTTTGGCAAAGGCGGCAATCTACTCGCTGACCTTTGGATGAGTAAACAGACCAACTATCAATGAGATAAGATGTTAGGCTTTTAACTTAATTAGCTTTAATATAACAAAATATAACATATTATAAATTATAAGATAACATATTAGTTCAATTTTATGAATTCTACAATTAGATTGAAAGGTTTTATTCTAAATCTTACTTATGCTAGTTTGAAAGGAGTGTTGTGAAATAATCTTGTGATTAAAACTATTCCCTCTGTGGGATTAGGTGTGTAGTTGGTATGAATGATTCTGGAGAGTTGTGTTCATTACCAAGCTAGTTACACAGAATATATTCTTTACATTGTGTATTTTCATTTAAGGGGTATATTGAGGTTTTTTAAAAAAAAAACGAAAAGCCCTCAATTTGTTCACCATAAACAAGATTGTTTGACTAAGAAAGAGCTTCTACATATGAATGTATGTGTATGTGTGCTTTTTTTTAAATCTCTGTATGGTCAATTCTTACAATACACTTAAAATTAGCATACCCTTTGTTGATGAAAGTTCTGTGTTAATATCCCAGTAGGGGTAAGTGAGTGGTTATTTCATAAATTTTTTACCAATCTCCTTCAATGATAATGATGGTAAGCTATGGTCCAGTTTCATAGTCATACGTATAACGCCTCTAGCGCGAGTCGATACTAAATACAAGACGACACCTACCTAAACTCCAATGGAATGGGCCAGTTCCATATGCGAAACTGGCCCATTCCATTCTGGTCTAGGTAGGTGTCGTCCTGTATTAATTATCAACTCGCACTTTAGGCGTTCTAAGTCTGACTATGAAACTGGACCTATGTCTAAAAATCTTCCTTCCTCATTCCCATCACATTAGTGCCAATGTTTGGAAATTACGGATGGTGCTTGGTAAAAATAAAAGAGTTGAAAAAAAATAGACATGGAAAATGATAAACATTTATTAACGGTAAAGGATGCTTTAAATTTAATAAAAATTAGAAATTTAAATAGATAACAAATTTGTCCCATCCATCTGTTGGAGTTGGTTCCCTTTTATAGCACCCCACCTTCTCCTTGCAGCAAGATGGAAGATGTTTAAGTGCACCACCTAGAATGCGGGAGCCCACCCCTTCCATGGAAAAAGGATAGGTAAAGATAAAGAGAGATACATGCTGCTCAAAGAGCAAACGGCAAGGAGAAAAGAGGATAAGAAATGCAAGGAGAGAAAGAGATGACTTTTAATTTCCGTACTAGAACCCTGTTCCGACCGCTTCCGCCTTCATACCCGGAATTCCTTGAGTCCAAAAAAGGTTTATCATCGCATCCTCGAACCGAAAAAAAAAAAAAGAATCACCCACACACATTGGTATCTTCCTTCTCTACCTTTCTCTTTAAAATGCTTTAAAATAAAACCCAGAAACCCATCCCCACCAAGTTTTTTTCACTAGGACAAAACATACTAAACTAAAAAGAGCTTTTACATGGTCAAAAGCATCCTTTCTACTTTTACAAAACTTTTATGAAACGTTGAAGTAGAAAAGAAGGTCAGAGCCTTTGTTTAATCCACAGAACGTTTGCTTTTTGAAAGGTGCATACTTACGTAATCTCTTCCTCGTTCTCTTCATTTTTCTTCTCTCTCTATATCGCTCTTTTACTCTCTACTCTATGCATACATATATACATATACTTTTAACACACTTCATCTTCCTAATGCGTTGTACTTGTTGGTGAGTTGGACAGTAAAATGGGGTAGGTTTCTGCTCTCTTGCTTGGCCAAGCACTATTAAACTTGATGCACGACTTGAATTAAGTAAAGCGGTGGGGGGAGAGTAGCAGGAGAGGTGAGGGAGACAATGCGGAGGTTTTGTCCCACAATAAAGTTTAGGACGTAATGAGTGTTTTAAAAAATATTATTAAAAAAAATTGCTAGTGGAAGATGGCCATACAGTGAGACAGCCAACTAAGAGGATAAGAAAGGGACAAGACCAATGTTTACGAAAACCTTATTTTCTGAAGTCTTTACAAATAAAATAAATAAAACAAACGCACGAATAAGAAAACATGAAAACATGGCGAATGTTTCTTTTATTCGGTCGTAACAGAAAAATATAGGAAAAGTTAGAATAGGTGGTAAAATAAATAGAGTTGCCCTATTTAGAATTTTCATGTTACACCTTAGTTAGGATTTATCGTCCAAGTGGCAGATACTGGCAGTAAATCCTGTTATTCCACTCTAGGTACTTTTTTTTTTACAAAAGAAGGATGAATGGTTTGATTCTACTCTTGCTTTTCTTAAGCCCTATTTTCACATTATTTCGTGAAGTGAGGAGCTTTCATGATTTCCCAGTGTGTAAAGCTTGCTACCCATGGAAGTTTTGAACAAATTTTGAGGTTTCTCTTTAACTATAAAGTACACATTATCCGATAATTTTTATTTATTTTTTATTTTAGATGGTCATATTTAAAGATAGGTTGGAAATATATATATACCTCTGGTTTGGGGGATATATATATATATATCTGGTTTGGGGGATATTTAGCTTGCACTTTCAGAAAATATTTTTTTTATGTCACAACATGATATATACAAACAAACATAATTATTAAACAAACACAACATTCAATACTCCAAACGACAGTATTCCTCACAGTGGCATGTATAGTTCCAATTTTATAAAAATATATATTTTACTCTATAGTGGGAATTGAACTTGGGGCCCTTAATTCCAAAGGTAGAAACCTTACTGACTGAGAAAATTACAAGTAATTCAAATATAAAGATTTTAATTTGAAAGAGTTATAGACTCTAGAATTTCATAGGTTCTTAAGCACGAGAGTATATATAATCTTTAAGGTGTTGTTTTTGATTTATAATTATTATGTCTGTAATTTTCTTTGCTCACTCAGCGTGACGCCGTTTCCATGTGTAAGAGAAGGAAATCAACCTTAGGTTAAATCTCTATCACCCTCATCAGTGAACATACGTACTACACGTCAGACTTATCTACTAAGTCTAGTTTTACATTGAACGTTTATTTACAGGTTGGTGTCTTGAGGGTATTTATTCCTAAACGGCTTCTGACCCTCTTTGTCTCACTAGACAAATGGGGGTACATTTATTTAAATCGGAATCACTCATCTTTACCTCAATAGCGTCAATATTTGGGGTATATTCCGGGAGATAAGATATACGAGGTAGGATAAAACAACCTACAATAACAATTAATGTTCGTGATTAAATTTTAATTTCTCTAATTTTATTTTCACTGAAACTCTCTACCCGTTTATATACATATATATTTATATATCTAAAGGTATAAAAAATATATATTTTAATAACGATTTGGAAGAGTTAAGGAAGGTAAAGTTTTAAATAAATTTTAGTATCATTTTGGTGGGAGGAGAGCAAGACCAACCAGGAAATAGAAACCTCTGTACATATGGCTGTAATCAAAGCTTCAAACTCTACATCCGATTGAATTAGACTAAATGAGGTTAAAATCGAGATCCAGGGCCTACCTGTACAGCGGATTTATCCAAAATATCCTTCATTTAAAAATATTCAAATATTTGGAAAATATTTTAAATAATTAATTAAGGGTTGCCTGTAAGATAAACAAAAAATACCTCTTGTTTATAGGATTAAAATGATTTGGATCTCTTATGACTAGGAAGTAGGGGTTTGAATCCCAGTTCAACATCTATAAGATGTATTCTCACAATGGCTTCTCTACCCCCACTCTAGAAACGTGATGGCCAATTTTCTCTCAATTATTTCTTCATACCCAAATTAGGGTAGTGTCGAACTTTTATTTCTTTTCTAAATATTCTTTGAGTATGGGGGAATATGATAAAAACTGAACGATCCATAAAAGAGATTAATAAAGGGTTATTTTAACATATCATATTAAACATTATCAGCATAGAGACCCACTCCGGTGGCCGCATGATCTAAGACGTCACTCCTTGGGTGTGTTTTTTTTAATTAAATGGATTTTCACTCTTTGGTATCCCCACGAACATTTGAAATTTGGGTACACTTTCCCAAAATTCAACCTTCCTCATCCCTAACCCACTATCGTAACTAGTATATGAGCCAATAGTATGAATGGGTGGTAATATGTGGTGTAAAAACCCCCATAATAGATTATGAGCTAGGGTTTTACTTAGGGAAAATAGGTACTCTGAAATATTAACCTGAATATTCTGTATTTTCTACTTTTAATGCCATAAGTTTACATTTTTATTTAATAATACAACTTTATAAAGTTGCCCAAATTAATATATTTTTTAATATAGCACTACGATAAATAAAAAAAATATTCTTTGTAATCTTGAATTATTGTAATAACTATCAATGGTCTACCAAAGAAAATTAACTTGTGATAAATATTGACATATTTGACACAATATTAACACTTTTCTTTTAAATTCGTTTAGTGTGAACGTATCTTTACATTTAAATATAAATATTGCATTCAATAAGGGGTTTACATTTCTACTTCGTTTTCTATAAGAGCTCGTTTATAATTATTTTCTGGCAACAATATGGTCGAGGTTAAACTCCCTTACAGGTGGACTACTATTTTTCCTGACATCCTGGACTCCTAACCGTTAAAATGAATGGTCGTTTGTCAAAATCTGTTCAGTCATTACCTCGTGATTTCTATTAGTGGAAACGGTCTCATAAAACTATATATAAGATTAGTGCTATGTGAATTCATTTAACTTATTTCTAAAATCTACCGTCTTCATTCTTTTCTGTAAAAGGAGAATTCCTTACCACCCACGTCAGTGAACACACAGACTAAATATCAGGATAAACTATTCAGTCTATTTCAAGGTTAAAAATATCAACCTGGATATGGGAATCGAACCTGGGGGCCTTGGGTTTGCTCACCATTTATTTACCTCTGAGCCATTCTGTTTTGGCTCGTATCCGGAACCATATTTCACTAGTTGTTGGTGTATTGAGTCTAAGGGCCAGTTTCATAGTCGAATTTAGTACGCCTCAAGTGCGGCGCTACACTAAATACAAGACGAAACCTACCTAAACCGGGATGGAATGGTCCAATTTCACACATGAAACTTGCTATTCTATTCGAGTTTAGGGATATGTAGTCCTGTATTATGGGCCGCACTCATTTGACACTGAAACTGGACCAGTCCATTAGAGCTTAGGTAGATGTCCTGTATAATGTAGCGCCACACTTGAGGCGTATTCAATCTGACAAGGAAACCTGCCCAATACATTTTGGTTTAAGTATGTGTTGTCCTATATTTAGCGCAGCACCGCACTTGAGGCGTACTTAAACTGACTACGAAATTACCTCTATTCATTGATTTCCGAGTCTAGGTTCTCTTTTATCACTTAATTGAATTATATTTAAATATAAGTACTGATCCTGTGGATAGCCATCACATATCTGTTTGTGATGCACATGAATTAATAACACTACTCAGCCTAGTTTTTCATTAAAGTTTGATGTCCTGGTCGGCTATACTAAGGGTAGTTTTACATGCCCTCCCTATACGTAAATGGGGATTCATATCACAATGTCTGACTTACTCATCTTCATCCCAATAGCGTCATTATTTGTATTACTATCCGTAAGAGAAGTAAGACGTGGTAGAAGAAAGCAGATTCCAATCACAAACGTATAAAATTGAATTTTAATTAATGTAAAGTTTTCTATGAATCTGTCTACCCTTAAGGGATATACACTTATGGATTTTTGTTGTTAATGTATATATAAAGAAGAAAAGTAATATACTGCTTAAAATATAATATATTTGCTTTCATATTATGTAGGGTACTGTTTACACGTTCATTTATTAATCGTGGGTTTAAGGATGTTGTTTATCCATATTAGATTTCCCTTTGAAAATTATCCTACCTGGGTATAGCAAAAGAAAGGGTTATATAAATCCACCCATTGCCTTGCTAAATTCCATTAACTTAGCCACAGACTAAAGTTTAAAGTTATATACATGCGATAGGCATAAGGTTGTTGAACCTACCGTATACGAATTGTTTTGGAAAACAAGCTCAACTGCAATGATATGATTTATTCGGAGTTCAAATGCCGGAGGTGGTTGCCCTAAGATTTGAGTATTAACCCCTTGAAGTGTAGCCCGGTTCTCTTTATTGACTCATTCGTCTTCATATTACTTACGTTCTGCTCCATCCGATACGTTTTCTCTTTCTTTATGTATTGCTAGTAGTCAAAATACAAAATCAAAACACGTAATACTAAGATACGGGCGATAGCTCTCTAGAAAATACATTGAGAACAAACACTATGTTTCTTTAGATTCATATCCATTTGAAAGTTGCCAAAAATGTGTCTTGAAAACATCTGTCTTTAAACATTTTCTTCTTGGATATAATAGTATTCTCACCGTCTTTTAGAACACATTTAATTAGGCTTATTGGTAGAATTAGGAAAAAATGTACCCTCATTTGGGAAAGTGAAAAGACATTTAAGAAAAACACCAATGGTACACCCGGCAAACGAAATTTTGACCCTAACCACCCCATGAAAGGAGGATCAAACAAAACTAGGCTTACGCTTTAGCCTACGTGCACACCGAATCAGGCGTCTGCTAGACCAACTTTACTGTTTTGAAGAGGATTTACTTTTTGCATCTTCTTTTAACTAATGTGATGGTAATTTTAGAAAAAGAATTAAAAAGTCAAAACTGATGCTTATTTATAAATTAAGTATGCTTTAAAATTCCCGTTGAGGGAAAGAGGAAAATCCCCAAGAAGAAGGTAGAAAAATAAATTCCCTACATCAAAATATAATTCGAAACCCTACCTCTCAATCTCTAACAAACCAGTCCAGAAGAGCTTGACGCCGAGTCTGTGAGTCCACCGGTGTGGACAAAAAAACAGTTCAGTTTGCTATTATGTGAACTCTTCCTGCATTTAGTTATATCGAAATTTTATTTGTGATTCTAACTATGGATTACAATTTTACATTTATTTTAGTAAAAACAAAAAATTGATACAAATAAAGTTTCGCCGTTCTAGTATAAAATACAGAGATACAAACAATTTCATAAAATTCCTCTTGAGAAATGATATTTTAAGATAACTTTGATTAATTAATAAATAATTGATTATTAAATGACATACTAAATACTACACAGTTCTTGCCACCTACACCTTCAATTATGTCTTAAGACACTTTAAATTATTTCATTATGAAACTTTGTATAAAAAAAATGCGGAACTCCGTAATGACTTTCTGGCTCCATTGTTTAGAAATTGAAATATTTACTCAAAACTCGTACTACATATGTTATAATAATAATAATAATAATAATAATAATAATAATTATTATTATTAACACCTCGTCTTACTACCCGTTCGGGTTATACGCACTTACGTTCATGTGTAATGGTAGGGTGATTGTGAGAAGAAATGAAGGACCTACAGTTTAACGTGGAATCCGAACCACGGTATAGGCCTGTCATTCCTCACATTCACAAGTTGTGATTAATACACGACTTGTCAGAGGTGAAGGAAGGGTTTGGTAATCAGATAAACCTGTGCCGGGACCGAGGATTGAACCCCGGCCGCTAGCACAGAAGTCTGACACCTTACCCCTGGACCGCCAGGTCACCACTTCCCCTAAAAGGTTAAAGAAAAAAGAACATACGCTTTTTGAGAAACTTACTTATTTACTTACTCTATGGTATTCATTAATTATTGCGTTAAGACCGAAGTAGTATCTCTGTACAATTAAAGCTCATAAAATTGTATTAATATATCTGCCAGTATCTCAAAACCTAAGGGTTTTATAAAGATATATTTCAAATATGAGTTTTTTATTTTTAATAGTACTATAATATTGCAATGATAATTATTTAGTATCTAAGATAGTTGCAGATATATGAAAATTTCCGCTTCTGTAAAGTACCCGAAATGTCATTTTCATAGGGAAATTAAAATATCCATTTTAATTGTAATCTTAATTAACGTTTAGAGACGAATTTTATATACTCTAAATCGGCTCTAACGATTTCAATTAGAGTTTTTTTTAATTTTCACCCATTAATAAGCTGCTCTTTATTTAAAGGTTAGACAGATACACAGACAGACCGCACTGCAAAAACCACTTTTTAGAGTTCGGGGGGGTCATTAAACGTCAACATTCATCAACATCTCGAGTTAGATTTTTTACGGTCGTAATACTTTACCTAAAGAGTTGGAAAAGTTATATATATATTTGCGTATAGCTCGAAAATGATTGGTTTTATAAACATATATTCCTTGTAAAATATTTGTGTTATAAAGAGACCTACATGTTATCAATGATAAGTAATTTCATATCTCCAAGAGTTACGGAGATATAATTAAAAATTAGAATTTAACATCAGACCGGGACCCTTAATGTCAGTTTGACGAAAAATTGAGAGTAGCCTTTATGTTTGAAATATTGATCAAAGTTTAGAATTGAAATGTAATAAAAATTGTTAAAAGCCAATTTTGATCAAATGGATTTTGTCTCTTTTCGTATTTAGGAAACTACTCTTAATTTTGTGTTTAGATATCCAATTCCAACAATCCATCGGTGCAATCCTATGACAACCCTAGATACCAGGTCTTAGCCAATCGCTAAAAGAGTTTCGGCTTTATCCCGCGGTACAGACAGACGGCATTGCGAAAAAACACTTCTTGGATTCGTCGACATTCATCAAAATATTGAGTTCGATTTCTTTGACGATGGCAATACTTTTTCTACCCGTGAGGTAACGAGACAGTAAAATAATCATATACATCTCCTTTTGGGGGTCTCCGCCACGAGTCACCAAAGAAAGGATCCCTTTCTTGCTTCACAAAAAAAAAAAAAAATAGAGTAGAGCCATGAACATCCTATATTTTATCATAGCTTATTTCAATGTATGGATCAGAAAGTAATTATTCTACTGTTGGTGTGTGCGCAACTATGATTAAATAGTATACCGATTAAACACTCATATGTAGACAAATTATGTGCTAAGTCGAGTGTTGGTGGAATATTATTTAGGTGTGTGTGGAGGGAGGCATTGTAAAAATAAAATATTTCTTACATATCAAAAGGGAAATCCGAGAATCAATCTCATAAAATGTTTGAAAATTTAAAGCATCTAGACGCTATTTTGAGAGGTCCTAAACTGGATTTTTTTTTAAGAAATTAGAGTCTTCTCAAATGAATTTAGAGTGGTCTTTGTCTGGATTTAAATTTTACTCAGTGTTTCTAGAATAAATTTAAAGTGGTTTTTCCTTGGTAATATCTTTAAAACCATATGCCTCTAGAAGATATTTGAAGTGGTCCATCTTCAGAAAACTTTTGAAATTTTAACGTCTTTAAAGGCCATTTAAAGTAGTGCTTGCCTTTAAATTCCCCGACTTATGGTAGAATCAATCATTTTTCAGAGGTGTTTTCAGTATACACTAAATTTAAACATAGTTCCTGTTCTTCTAATCAATGAGCACCTTGATTTTATATTAAATTAAATATAGACTCTATGCTTATTTTTCTACGTAGACAAAAGCAAAATATAAAATGAAATCTGTACCACCTAAGTCAATAATTCCGAATTAATATTAATCGAAACATTTTGAGGTTTAGAATGTTAAAAATATCAAAAACCTATTAATCACCGAGTCAATGTATTTATGATCTTTTTCTACATTCCATTATGTCCATTAATTTTAATCTTGTCTTTATAATCGCAAATGTGAGTCGTCTGAATATAGTTTTTTCCTGCACAGCTTTCAACTCTGCTACACCTTAAACTTCAATTTGGCGGTACTCCATCTCCAGAAATTTGACAACCACTGACGTAGACAACGGGAAAACTAGAAATAGAATGTGGGTATCTCCAATTAAAGCTTTAATGAGGTGGAATGGATAGTGCTGGCTCAAGAAAGAGATAAATGGTGTACTTTTTGTAAGTGAAGAAACTAAATTTCGAGTTCCTAAAGTCATTGAGTAAGTAATTACATATCTTTAACCGCTTCAACAGAAACTTATTTATTTTTCAGCGGCAAAATAAACTAACAATATAATGAATTCAAGGTCATTCTTGATATATACAGGACTTGCCTAGATGGGAAGATCAGGGTTAGAACCCCGATCATATGTAATGAGGGAGGTTATAGTTTTATACTCTTCCTCCACGAAAACTATGGTACTTTTCCTTTGAATGCAACCTTCTATATACCTATCTCAAATTTGGGTGATTATTTAACGCGATCGGAACCTAAACAGATGACTAAAACACGGTAAAAACAAACAGATACCTTCTTAAATGTAAATACTGTAAATATATCTGGAATAAAATTTAGCATATATGCTATGATATTGATATACATAGATATTACAATTAATATTTTAAAATGCTATTTTAATTTTGAGACCTTAATCCGAAAATAAATAAACAAGGGGCAATATAAATATAAAGTGATGTTACAATGAGCATGTGAAGAAGGTATGATTTAAGTCTCTTGATTAATAACTAAAGTTAACTAGAAACATACACGCACATGACTATACTTAAACACACCGTGAGGAATGAGGCTCATTACTATAGATAAAAAAACTAATAATAATTATTTCAATTTCCTTTAATATAGTGCTGGCCAACAGTCGTAAGACCTATAACAGGCCAGCACTGAAAGTACACAAGTACCCTACAAATACATATATTTACAAGAGAAAATAAGATAAACAAAAATGGCTAAATAATGATGAATAGTTACAGAAAAAATAATTAATAATGATAGTAATAAAAATTAGCAATATTAACCAAAAAAACCAAAGAGTGGTTAAAAGCAGTAACAATATGCAAAAAATAAATCAAAATATTGTAAAATTTAGATATTATAGGCAGAACCTCATAGTGATATATTATTGATAAGGGATTTACTTAAATAACTCTCTGAGTTTAGATTTTCTATTGTGATAAAAGTCGAATTCGACAAATCTAGAATTGGCGCTATGGATACAACGACCTATATGGCTTACCTTATAAGAGCTATTGAGAAAAAATATTTTTGGATTACGAGAACCCCGAAAAGGGATATGATTGCCTACATGATCAAGAGCAAATTTGTAATACATTTGCTATTGAATATATATTTTTTTAAGAAAGGGCAGAGCAAATTTGTAATACATTTGCTATTGAATATATATTTTTTTAAGAAAGGGCAATAATAACACTAATAGTAAAATACGGTATTAGTAAAGGTTTGGAACAATATTAATCTATAGAGCACTTCTAATTTAATAAATTAAGCCAACCTATCTGTAATAGTTCGATAGTATTATGATTATTATTATTAGCACCGCGTCTTACTAACCGTTCGGGTTATACGCACTTACGCTAATGTGTAATGGAAGGGTGATTGTGAGATGAAATGGAGGACCTACAGTTTAACGTGGAATCCGAACCACGGTGGAGGCCTGGCATCAGTATTTCGATAGTAAATAACCTTTTAACTTTTCCATATCAAAACAAAGTATTATGATCATGAAAAATAGAGGTCAAGATAATGAATAATCAAACTTTTTTTTGGTGAAAACGGAACCCAAAAAATGTGGATTTATCAATTATTTTCGTCTGTCAGTCGATCCTAGGCCACGGATCTTAAACAATACGATAGTTTTCATTTAAATTTGATATTATGATTATATAGGTATATTCCTCAAAATAGTTATTTTACCCTATACTGTAGTTAAAGGGTAGTCTACTGATGAGTGATTTTATTAATTTTTCTTTCGAGGATGGCTCTAATGATTTTGTTTCAAATACATAGCTTGGATTTGGCTTAACTGATAAATCGTAGTGTACAACTGACTTTTGGGCAAATATTCATTGAAGGGTAGCTTACTAATGGGACATTTTTGAAAATAAGGAATTTTTCGAAAATATATTTACTGATTTTGTTTAAAAAGTATGTATGGGCATTGTGAGGAATAGAAAAAAAATTGCTTACCTATTTTAAGTGCAAAAACCCATTTATGGCTGGTTTATAATAACAGATTTTCCCAAATAGGAAATATTAGGCAAATGGCCATAGAGATAAGGTTCCAAATGGGTATCTAGGTTGGTTTTGAAATGACGAATAATCCAAGACACCCTAATAACTGATTTGGTTAAAAAGTTAATTAAGGGTCGTTTGGGGATGAGTTATTTTTGAAAAATTCAAATTAGTTTGCAAATAGTGATACCAATTTGTTTTAAATGTGTCTCTGGGGAATGTTTGATATGAACACGAAAAAGTTGTATTCTTTTTTGGGGGGCTAGATATTCGCTTGTAGATAGGTTTTTGGTGGCTTTTATTTAAAAATTTGGATATTAAAAAATATGTGATTTGGTTAAAACAGGGTATCTGTTAAATTGTTTGCACTATATATCTTTATATAGATTTGTTTAAATAAATGTATCCACGTCATACTACCCATTTGTGGTATACGCCTTTATACTAGTTACGCTAATGGGTTAGGGATGAGAAAGGTTGAATTTAGAGTAAGTGTACCCCCATTTGCGTGGACAGACTGGGAAACCATTTAGGAAAAACCACCCTAGTTGCATCAGACCGGGATCAAACTCCAATAGACCCGTCGTCAGCAGTCTAATCTACTGCAAAAGTGTAATCTAAGACCATGCGGCCACCGTCGTGGATGAAAAGTCATCTTATAGTAGATAAAAATAATTAATAATTTTTCTAAAATGATAACCAAAAAATTTGCATCTTTTTTATCTAAAATATATTTTTAAATGAAAGAATATTATAATTTGTTTGAAATCGACCTTGAAGTTTTAATCCAAACTGAGCATCTAGAAATAGTTTTTCATAATAAATAAGAATAAGTTTTATTTTACAAATAAACAATCTTAGGGTAGTTTACAAATAATCTATTTTTGAAAATTTAAATTTTGTCATATATATTTAACAATTTGGTTTTAAATTTATACATAAATAGTGTTTAATGTTATTAAAAAGATTATCTATTTGTTTTTGTGAGGAACACCTCAGTTTACTCGATACCTATTTTATTAAATTATCTTCAAAGCTATAATACAAAAAGAGAAAATTCGCGTGATTGGGTAGTAATATATATATATTCTTTAAACTCACTGTTAAACTTATTTTGTTAATTTTGATAAAAATTTACACTTGACAAAGAAACATGACCACTATGAATAATAATTTAAAGATAAAAACAAAAGAACGAAAGTGTATCAAAGGTTTAAAAACTACTTTATAGACTATATTACACTAATTAAAAGTGTTTTTTTTTATCATTTACGCCTGACTAACCGTCTGAGTGATCCTGATTTAGCTACACTGATCATGTAGGGGTGAGAAAAATATAATTTTGAGGGAATATATCCTCCTCATTAATTTGATTGAAGCGTGACCAGGAAACCAGTTATGAAAGCGAAAGGCTTGCAAGTCACCACCAGGAAACACGTAACAATGACAATAAATTATGAAGTAAATAATTAATTTCTTCTCTGTCAAAGACAAAGAGGAGTGCGTACATTTATTAATACTTTCAGGCGCCAAAGGGGGAGTGGTCTTTATCCTTTTAAGTGTTCTATTAATTTAAAATAACCCATATTATCTAAGAATGCCTTATAAAATCAATGTTGGTCTCACACATTTCCGTACAAGGGATTAAAAAAAGTGATACTTTTGTTTTTTGTTGACTTGAATTCACTTATGGCGGATCCAGTGGTGAAACTCTAAACTGATCAGACATATTAGATTTGTTTTAGTTTTATCTAGAAGAAATAATAGGAACAAACACGTATTTTAAGTTTTGGAAGGCCATGTGAAACTAGCAGATCTATTGACCACATATTTTTCCTTAGAAAAAGTTTATTTAAATATTTTTTTTTAAATAACTTTTTCCTTTGCTCAAAGCTAAGTTATTATATATTTTGAATAGCTATAACATATTATTTTACATTAGCTGTAGATGATTATATTTAATTAAAAAAAGGAAAACTTATAATACCTTTAATGTTATACATTTTAAAATAATAGAAAGTGGTAAATTAATGAAGAGTTTGAAAGAAAAAATAAAGAGGTTTATTACTGAAAATCTACATGTCAGAAAAACAGTCCGTTTAAGAAATGGAGGTCATTATTAACCAAATTAAATATAACATTCATTCTGAAGGAAAATTTACACTTTAATTAGAGTGGAAGTTTAATCTGTAGGCATATTAAAGTTTTTTGTATAATCATTATATTATTTTATTAAAAATATATAAATCCACCTGAGACCAAATCAAGCTTAGTGATTTTTTTTTTACAGAAAGACTTTAAAATCAGAGATTAAAAACGGGATGGGGAATTTATTCAAAACAGGCCCATTTTGAGAGCTTGGCTGACCAACCAGAAGCACACAAGCAATGTCAGTCAAACTACTGACGAGAGAGGAGGCGAGGGGGGGGGGGGTACCGTTCTGGATGGAAATTAAATTCTGGAATGGAGCAGCCAACGGAACGTGGCTCCTACCCCTCACCCCTTTTACTCCATCTCCATCCCCTAACCGACCCCTCATCTTCCACCTTCAGCACTCTTGCCACGACTTTGTACGTTTGTCCGATAGCGATTGACCGAGAGGTCTCTTCACCTCATACAAAACATAAAGAATGAGAGAGGGAGGTCCAGGGGGAGAGAGAAGGTGGCTATGAAGGTGGACACACGGCTTGACGGAAAATACGATTAATCGATACAGCACCGTAGATATAATCGATTCTGTCTCCCCGTGGTAGCGGCTGCGTATAATGCGATTCGTACCCAAAACCACTGGAGCTGCAGCAAGCCAGTCTAATTACTGGAAATAAAGGTACGGGCGGAAATCACAGGGTTTTTGTTGGTAGGAGGAGTTTAGGGGTAGGGGCAAAGAGGAGGGGACGGATGGTGTGCAGGAGTTATATGGTTTTTGGTGGGAGGAAAACGGAAAGAGGAAACATAGGAAATGAAAATGAGCATTGTATATGGTGGCGTTTTTTTTTTTCGACAGATGAAAATGAAAAATAAAGAGTAAGCTTTAAAATAATGGAATGATAAAGCTATTATTATTATTTTGCCCAGATCATAACAGGTTATTATGCCGTAAATATTGAGGATATTAAAGGAAGCTTATAGAAAAAATTCTACATGGATAAAACTAAATTTAAATAGCAATATTAAACGCTTATTTTTTGGTTTGCGGGTATAATGCATAACACGAATAGACGAGGTCGAATATAATAAGGGTTTCGCTTTAGGGGTTTTAAGCTAAAAATTAAACAGTGTTCGTGGTACTGTAGATTACAATGATTACACTCTTAATTTTGAAATATATAACGATGCTACTATATTTTGCTTGTGTATGTGGAAACCCCTCCTATTCGACAGATTTTAATAATGTGGTTTGTTTTATATTCGGTGCTTAAAATAAAATGGTTGTATCAAAAATGTGAGTACATAGAATAAAAGTCAATGCTAAGAGTCTTAGAATCCAAAACTATACATAAGCTAATATTATTATTTAAGGATTTTTTTTAGGAAAATACAGTTTCATAGCTCTTTGTACTTTTATGTTTTAAATATAACTTAGATACAAATTATTCCTTGTGCGAAGTTTGGTTGATTAATGTCGTGCGTTAGTTTTGAACTATTGTGCACGCCTATATACTTGTGAAAGTATTCTTTTTTTGAAGCTTAAGATACTAAATTTAATATTGTGTAAGGGCTTGGTGTTGGATCACAGCTTTATTTCTTTTAGCACCACGTCTTACTACCCGTTTAGGTTATACGCCTATGTACTAATAATGAATAAACTAATGGTTTAGGGATTAGAAATGTTCTATTTAGAGGGAATGCACTCAAATTTGCATGGAAGGAGAGAGTAAAAACCGGAAGAAAAACGCACTCTCAGTGCACCTGACCAAGATAAAACCCTGATCATCCCATCTTCGGTAGTGTAGTTCAACACAAGAGTAGCGCGTTAGTCCTCGCGGCCACCGAAGCGGGGGATTCCATTTGCCATTGTTGTATATTACCTTAGTTTAAAGAGTATTCTGGTAAACTAAGTTTATATGTATATAGAAAATTAAAATATAATTCTTATATTTTTATGTAAATACTATTTTATTGTTTACAGCAAATCTTGGTGCTTTAAGGATAAAGTGCTCCCTTCAAGACTCGATGCTCGTGGGTTTAAACTTAGCCAGATTCAACAGAGCTTTCTTGAGCGTTAACAACCCTAAGCACAACTCCTTTAGGAGAAAAAGTGAAAAACTTTCCCGACAAAATTTAAAGGAACTTTCGCTCTCATTCATTGACATTCTCGTGTGCTGATATAATCAGTAAGTTTAAAAAAATTACGTTAAATACCTCATATAAATAAATGAAAAGATGGGTGATTTATTTATTTATAACACTTTTAATCGCTTTTATTGGAGCTGCTCTTGAACTGGTTCAATAGCATATTCTTTTAATGTAAAAATGACACCTGGACATGGAAATCGAACCCAGGACCTTTGACTTAGTACGCAAATACCCTAACCACTGAGCTATACAGGAGTTGTCCCCTAAAATATGAGTGAATAATGTCCCTGGATACGGAAATATTCCTGAATAGCTCAGTGGTTAGAGCATTGACTTACCAGGCCAAAGGTCTCGGGTTCGACCCCCTTGTACAATTGCCATTTTTCAATTTAAGAAATATGATATTTAGATCCCACTTTAACTGGAACTAACAAAGATGTTACTGTGGTTATTTAATCGATTAGTTTAAGAGTGCCAAGAATTTTAGCTGGCCTGCCTTATTTATTCTATTGTGTAGTTATAAACGACATATATATTTCAACCGGTTTCAATACAATTACATACCATCTATATATTTTAAGACAATTAGGTAAAATGTGGAAGTTATAGTTCTAGTAAAAACGTGCCCTCATTTTGGAGCATGGAAAGTGTGAAATAATTTAGAACAAACCACCCTCAGTACACCCGGCCAGTATTTGAATCCGGAACGCTCACTAAACACTGAAAAACCACTTTAGACCAGCTTGGCAATCAGTATACGTGACCTACTGTAGAGGGCACCACAAGAATACTACTTATTAGATCACATTAAGATTTGATTCCAAGGTTTTCGGACAGCCATTATTTCCGTACTTTTTTGTTTATGATAATTTAAAACCAATGATCTAGTGCTCATACGGCCTATATGTCACGATGAAAAGAACTTGCTTTAGGCCTAGTTAATTGACAACTATTGGCTCCGACCAATAAAGTTCAGTATAACTGGAAGAAGATAATAAAACTTCAAGTATACACAAAAGTTCCCCTCGAGAATAGATGAAAATCCGCGTTGTTCAAAATAATCATTCTTACTTCAACAGGCTGGGTATCAAACCCAGTACTGCCGAGTCAGAATCAAGCAAATTATTTTGAATCTAAAAGAGAAAGAAAACCCCCAATTAAGAGTAGACTACAGATACTAAACTAATATTAAAATAATTGCGTTCTTTTGAAAATATTAAATGAAACTAAAAACTGGTAAAATATATTTGTCATGAACATTTATATAGAAAGGTTTGTGGTTTGAATACATGGACTAGATTTAGTTTTTACCAATGTCATATATATCAAACAGCCTCCAAACTGTATCATGTATGGTAAAATTGATTCTTATTTTTAATAAGAGTGTTTTTATCATATTTTATCTATTTATAAAACACAAAATTATATATATATGAAAAATCCATTTCGGGCTTTCACATGATAAAATTTTTATAAATATTTTTCATTTAGATGGTTTTATTAAAATACTTTATTAGTATTAGTGCAGAACTCATAATTTGAGAGCTAGAATTTTTAAAACATAATTAATTAGAATTGATTATACACGTTTAAAGATTTTTTTTTCTTATACTAATTATTTTTTTACGTATAATTTTGATCAAAAACTATAAACTAAATTATGTGTCCAGTTAAAAATTCAAACTCTGGACCCAATTTAATAATATTTCTTTCTTATAAGTAAAATTACAATGAAACTGTAATACAAACATAAAAAAAGTTGCCTTAGGTTATATTTTCACATTTACAGATATAATATATTGTTTAAAAATTCCATTGTGTTTAGAGATTTTTTTTGGTATATGCTATCGGTATACAAGAAGATCAATACAAAAAAAAAAGTCTAATTTTGGTCTGTGTTTGTATATACTACTTCACATTTAGTATTATTTATGTATAGAAAATAACAAAGCGTAAGTAATGAATCAAAAAGTATAAACAGGAGTAGGCCTTTTATTTATTTTTTCTATTTGTGCTTCACTCGCGTTTGAGTCCATTATTTCTGCTTGTATGTCCTATATGAAGCATTAGAACCTTCCGAAACGGCCGGATTGTCACAAAGGCACAACTGAACGACAATGAAACTTGATGTTGTATATGTCTGAAATAAATGTAGAGTATATTTATGTGTTTTTTTATTTGTATTTTTCTATAATTTAAAAATAAATGCATAGAAACGATCAACATTAAACGAAAATGAAGTTATCTCCTACACTCTAAGAGGATAATCTATTCAAATCGTCTATTTATATTACATAAACTTTGAGATCATGATTTCTTCATAAGAGGGTTTTTAATTATTTATGTTGAGTTTTCACGAGTAAGAATTTATAAAAAAAAATATTTATAAATTAATTTTGGCAATAAAAAGATCAAATTGTAACTACTTTGGATGTTTATAAACATTTGAAGAGAAATTATGTATTAATAATAAATTTATCCCTTTGTACTAATCAACTCTTATAGAGGATAAGTGTACAGCCAACAATTTAAGGAACAGAGTGACATATGGGACTCATATTTAAAATAAACCAGAGATAACTTTTCAATAACTATACCGTAATAATATTTAAGAATGGGTTGGAGCAATATATTCTAATAAATAGTAACTGTTCTCTCTTTTATTTTGTCTGAATCATTCAATATAATATTTAATCAGACACACATGAGTAAAAGATAGGTCCGATTGTCTTCCAGCTACACCATATTTAAATTCAGATCTCCAATGTGAAGCCATGTGAAATTCAGAATTAAACTGGCATCTAGTTCAGACTATTGACATTTTCTACGTCGAATGGCGAGGGAAAGCACATAAGTCTTCCCTTACGTGTAGTCACAAAGGTTAAGGTAAGCTTACCCCTTATCAGATTCCTGAATCGAATCTCCATCGCCTGGGCTCACATTCCGCAGGATTCTGGACTAACCACACCACGCGCCTAGGAATTCATAACCGACGAAGAATGTATTGCAAGGAATTCTGCTACCCGCACCCCTCTCAACCCCACTCCACCCCTTTATACCCCCATCACCCCTTTTTGTCCTTCCCAAAGGGGTTTAGTGATGGTAGTGGTGGAAAGGTCACTGAGAGTGAAGGTCTTCTTGTAAAAGGCAACAGTAGGTCTGGAAGATGAGGAAACCATGGAGGTTATGTGCTATCTTCCAGTGGAATCTTATAACTCTTCGAGATACTTTGGGGCTACGGTTTCATTTGTGGCTTTAAATATATTAAAAGTTGCCTTTGGTGCAAGAAAGTTACAACTTGAGACACAATATGACCTTGTAAATAGAACCCAACAGTACTTGCTTGTTTGAACCTCCTTCTGGGACAAAGCGTATCACGTTTGGAACACAATGACAATATTATTAAATACTAAATTCATTACTACAAACATTTTATTTAGACGTAGTTCATTTCACAACGAATTAGTATAATATTATTATTAATATTAACACCGCGTCTTACTGCCTGTTCGGTTTGTACGCACTTACGCTAATTTGTAATGGTAGGGTGATTGTGAGATGAAATGGGGGAACTACAGTTTAACGTGGGATCCGAACCACGGTGGAGGCCTGGCACTCCACACATTCACAAGTCGTGATTACTACACGTCTTGTCAGAGGTGAATGCAAGATTTGGTAATCAGATAAATCTGTGCCGTGACCGAGGATTGAACCCCGTACCCCCAGAACAGAAGTCCAACACCTTATCCCTATACCACCAGGTAACCTTAATTTTATACAGGTCAATAAAAAGCCCCCCTCCCCCACATTTTATTGTTTTGCCGGGATGGCTATGGGGATGGGTTGTGGTACACGATACATGTTAAACGCATGTTGATGTTATTTATAGAACCGTGCTTCTTGTCTATAGAAAGAGCGTCATTAAAGTGATGGTGTTCGAACTATGCTAGCTAAATACATAAGAAGCATGGAGGCCAACAAATCACTAAACAGCGCATTAACTGACGTGTTCAAGCTCGACACTCGTGAGATGAATGTTCTCTGTCACACACGACGCCCTGAACTCATGCTCGTGCACGGAATATGAACCACGTGTAAGACAGTTCATTGGATCTTAGGAGAGCGAGAACCTATCTCCGAAAACTACATAAATCGCTAACTTGAATGGCGTTGACTTCCTCCTAATTGTTACGTTTTCATGGTCAATTAGTGAGGAACAGATCCTTTAAGTAGGGATAAATGGCAACTCTCCACTCTAAAGGAGGCTTCGTCAGCATTATAACTACATTCAATATGGCGTATAGACTCAGGAATACATTATTTGGCTTACGATGATATAGTTCAACTTGCTTTAGCTGTTGTGGGCTACGCCCACAAACCCTTAGGTGAACTTTATTTACAAGTGGATTTTTTTATAGGTCTTACCGTTTACCCACATGAAACCTCAACAGAAAGGTCCGAACCGACTTTAAAGTTGATCAGCCATTATTAATTTTTTTCGGGGGTTGAAAATTAAATTTTTTATGTGTGTGGAATTTTTTCGTTTGTTACAGGGTAGACGCTATAAGTTTGCAAAATTTCAAGTTTTTAGCTCATCTGGAATGTCAGTGAGTGAGTCAGCCATGTGGCTTTATAGTAGTATAATATAATAATATAATTTGACCACGTCAGATACATTATACAACTTAACTAGCTAGGTCTATGAAAGAAGGCAAGTAGGCAGAGGAAATTACAAATTATAAGATTAAACCAACTTATCAACCCTGTAAAACACGCAATCATTCTTCCTAAATAGTATTTTCACAAGTATGTGAAATAAATTAATCTATTTATGATAGCACTGGCATTCATAATGCTCTCGAGATAAATAATTAATAACTTTAGTTTAGTTTTTGCTCCACCGGATACTTACATTTAACTACACATATTATTTAGGGACGACAAAAGTAGGATGGAGAGGAATTGTGTCGACACTTGCTTGGAGGGAGAATAAAAAAACATCTAGGAAACACTAACGCCGTTGTCACACGAGCAAGATTTGAGCACAAGGCCCCACGTGTCTGACAAACCAGACAAGATGGTATTAATGCCTAATCTACATATAACAGATAAGGCTAATAATGTACTTACTAGTGCGTTTTACATTTACTAGTTGAGTATTAAGATAGTCTTATAAACGTGTTAAGCTTTTTCTCAATACATGTATCAACACATCGAAATAAGTTGTGTTATATTTCTCCAGGGTTAATGTCATTTCCATTTGTAGCTTTCTTCCAATAAAGTTACATTAATATATATATATATATATATACGGTATTAAAAAATCCATCATTCTAGAAGGCAAGGACTTTAGGCAAACCCATTCCACACCACATCACGAGGAGCCTGGTTCGATTTAAGGTGGTTCCTAAAAATAAGATCAACCAGGCTAAATTTTAGTAATATTAAACAGCTATAAACGAAGATATTCGGGAAGTGATTGTCAAGGAAGTAATCATGTTAGACGACGTGGAGAAGATAAACCTGACAAGTTTCGGATACACAGAAAAAATGGCAGAAAATATATGGTCTCGAAAAATTCTTAAATATACACCTCCCAAGAAAGGAAGCAGAGAGGCTGATAAGAAGAGATGGGCGAGATGATGTCTACGATGTAATGTTTGCATAAAACATTACAGAAGAGGAATGCAAATTGGGGTCTGGGAACGGATAGGTGGGCTACAGCTATAGACAAAATTCCTTGGTGTATATTTTTATAAACATATTAGACTGTTACCCAAATGGTAGCCGCATGTTCCAAGATGTTGGATTCACATTATACTTCGCTGCCGTGGATAGGAGGAAGACCAACGTCTGAATCTGTGATTGAGTAAACTGGGGATGGTTTTTACCAAATGGATGGTAGGGGGATATAATAAGTAAAGTCACACTTCACAAAATCTCCAGGATTACTTGTATATCTGAAACAACATAAATATTTTAAATATTACAAATACCTCTGTTAACCATAAACTAAAATACATTAGAAAGATCACATGATTGTCCAACAGATGGCAGCACCAACTCAATTTTAGCTAAAGTTGGACTTCCCCGCACCCCCTTTTCTCTGAATATTTCAAATGTTATTTTCAAGTAGTTTGTTCATCTTTTCTCCATTCTAATTGCGTCATATTTTAATTGGTTCACATTTCATCTAGGTCAATTTTATTCATATTCACAAATCCTAAATGAAGACAAGATTAACTTTTGTGGTTTAAAATTAATTTAAAAAAATTTAGGCACCGCATCTTAACAACCGTTCGGGTTATAGGCCTATGTACTAATCACGCTAATTATTTTAGAGATTAGGAATGCTATAACTTTAGGAAATCTACCCGAATTTTTGTGGAGGGAGAGTGTAAATTAATTTATAAAAAAATGCCATACACCTTACCGAGTTTTAAACCTTGATCTACACGTCATCGGCAGTCTAGTCTACTGCGAGAGTAGAGCGTTAGACCCTTTGACCACCGAAGTGGGCAATATATGAACAATACATCTGTAGTCGGATCCGACACCTTAGCTCAGTCAGTAGCATTATGTGTCTACTGAGTTAAAGAGTCCTGGGTTCGATTCTCGGCATGGCCGAAAAATTCATCATTGGTAGAATGTGGGTATAACATTTGCACTGTGATGAATTAACGGCCGTGGACTGGATGCTGTGCCTGTCCTAGTCTTAATTTAAATTATAAGGCATGTGAAGCTACGACAGGGCTAGCAAGCCAACAGTGGAAAATATATAGTTTGAATAAAAAACCATTTTTAATATTAAATAATGTTACCGTTTTTCAGCTAAACAAACTTTATTTTAAAGCCCTCATTATAAAAACAACTTAAGATTATATACCATTTTAATACTTACTCTCTATTTTAACCAGAGTAATCTGAAACTTTATTTTTAATCAGTAAGGGTTTGATACTTTAAATCACTTTAATAATAATAAATGTAAAATGCGTTTTCGTAAGCTGCTATCCTTTGTGTCGATGCTACACCACACAAGAGCAAATAACTATTCACACTCTTATTTTCTGAAAAAGATTGCACATTTTAACTCGAAATAGTAACAATTTATTAATTATTTTAATATCGCATCTCACTATCTTTTCAGGCGATAAGGCTGTTTATTAATTACACAAATGTTGTGGGTTAGTAAAAATGAATTTAATGGAAGTGTGCCCACATTTTCGTGAAGGAAGAGTGGTAAACCATTTAGGAAAAACCACCCTCAGTACACCCGACCACGATTGAACCCTGATCATATCTATACAACGGACTGCAGCTTCCACACGACACACAATTTTTTTTTTCCATTTACAAGCTTTTAATGAACAAAGAATGTACCACAACATAGAAAACATAGTGTATGTTATATGTATTTTATTCTTCTAAGAAAACTCTAAACGTGTCACGGGAAAAAAAGGGTTAACCTTCCTGGTTTCACTCGTAAGAAGAAGGAATAAATAACAATCATTCTCAGCTTTGCTACCAGAACCCTCTCCCCGCATAAATGTTGGTGTGTGGAGTTTCCGTGGCGCCTAAGCGGGAAGGAGGAAGTTAGGTGGGTGTAGAGTGGGAAGAAAAGAGAGGGGGTGGGGTGGGAAGGTTGATAAAATTGGTGTTTGATTGCCAGAGCACGGAGTCAACTTGAGGAAGCAGTTGTTGTGGAAGTAGGTTTGCACGGTGATGCAATCATTCGAGCAATTCTTCTTCAAGCTTGACACACGGTTCTTTTTCTCCTCCGTTTATCACCTCTTAGTTGGCTTCTTACAGACCATTCTCAGTAGATAGCAATAAACTTTTAAATTGGTTACTGTGCGTTAAAGGATGGATATATATATATATATATAAAGCTAAGACTATATATCACAAAGTTAAAATATTTTTATTTTAAAAGTTTTTAAAGAGAACTGAGAAAAGCATATTTCATAAGGAAAATATCAAACAAATTGCAAAATGGGGCCAAAAATATACTAACATTTTTTACCACTTTATTAATTACGGCTATAATTACTCTTAGAGCCATAAACTTCAATTCACTAATCTATAAAATTGCTATAGGGATATTTAGTGTAAATGCATCATCGTTAGCGCAGAGTGTGGGAAGGAAAATCACAGTGTAAATCACATCCTCATAACCCTTTAAAGTGATCCCGGCCAGGAATCTAACATATACATCCCTGTCCTCAACAATAAAGTATTTAGAGACCCGGTAATCTCAGATGATGTGACCACCAGCGAGGGTCAGAGTCCAACAATATATTTTTGTCCAAGTGCTAAGTCTTAATACCCGTTTGGATTACACGCAGAGCAAATATTTTAACATTTAGTGATTACATTATAAACATATAGGTCATTAAAACTATTTCTTCATATCCAATCACAATGCAAATTATAATATATTTTTAATACTGTTCAATATTCCTAAGGGTGACCTGGTGGTCTAGGGGTATGGTGTCAGACTTCTGTGCTGGGGTCCAGGGTTCAATCCTCGGTCCCGGCACAGATTTATCTGATTTCCAAACCCTTGTGAATGTGGGGAATGCCAGGCCTCCACAGTGGTTCGGATTCCTCGTTAATCTGTAGGTCCTTCATTTCATCTCACAATCACCCTACATTACACATTAGCGTAAGTGCGTATAACCCGAACGGGTAATAAGACGCGGTGCTAATAATAATAATATTCATAAGAAGGATCATTTATAAAATACAAACTTTTAATTCAGACCAAAATTAATTGATAAGATTTTGTTATTTAATTAGTATCAGCTGTCAAATAAGGCGTTTCCTATTTAAATTACATTGTACTAAGATGTACCCTTATACAGGTTGTTTACGGGTTAAACGGCTAATATTTGGGAAGTGGTATTGGATCAAAAAACTAGCTCAAAATATATTTTGTATTGTTCCTAGTCTTTTATTTTTTTTTCACGCAAACAGCATAAAAATGGTAGGTATTAAATAAAATATGTTATCTATTTATTTTGTTCAAATTGACAACCTCCGCCCAAGAGACAAGAATTACACCTATCAATGACAGAACAAGGGGCTGACAAATGCATTACTTGTCTATTCGCATGATTGCACTATCATTTGTCGTAATGATTGAAGGTCATTAACAGGTACTTCATACACTTCTAGCTTGAGAGCTCCTCATTCAAAAATATCTAATGGTGTTAAATCAGGTGAACGCAGATGCAAAGCCATTGATCTAGCATAACCGATTCATCTTCCAGGAAAATTAATATAAATCTATTGCCAAGGACTTTCGCACTGGTTGCGAGTTGAGCTAGTCTGCCGATGACGGGGAGATCAAGGCTCAAATTTCACGTGAACTAGAGGTATTTTTTTCCTAAACGGATGTCCACTCTCCCTCCACGCAATTGTGGGTTCACTTCCTCTATATTCAACCTGACAAATTCCTAACCTATCAGTATAATTAATACTCAAGCGTATAACCCAAATGGGTAGTAGGATGTGGTGTTAATTATTAAGTAGTCTGGTTAAAAACGTATTTTTATTCAGTTTTTTGCTGTTTGCAATAAAAGGAAGCTAAAATGAGCAAATCTCCAAAATGTATTTAGTGGAGGCCTGGCATTCCACACATTCACAAGTTGTGATTAGTACACGTCTTGTCAGAGGTGAAGGAAGGGTTTGGTAATCAGACAAATCTTTGCTGGGACCGAGGATTGAACCCCAGCCCCCCAAAAACAGAAGTCTGACACCTTACTCTTAGACCATCAGGTCACCCCGACATATTGGTTATCATTCTAGCATCTGGACTACGAACCTCGAGTATGATCGTGTACGTAATTAAAGTTTTTGCATTGTGCCACATCATCGTTTTGGGCAATGCTAATTTAAATAAACGAATGGGGTAGGGTAGGGAAGGTATATATAAAAGAAATAGTACCTTAAATTTGGCTAAAGGGTGATAAAACTATAAGAAAAATTAAGCACCCTTAGTACAACCAGTGCTATTATAAATGTATGTATACTCCTCAGTTGAATAACCGTACTCTATCAGTCTGACGTATGGTCTACGTGCCCTACGAAGTCAAATTCTAAACGGCTCAACCTTTAATATGTGTGCTAGTATAATCCAGTCTCATAGATTAGGGTGGACAGGTCATGCAGCGTGAATGGGAGAATCTAGAACCGTGTTCAGAATATTTAGTGGTAAACCCAATTGGAAGAGACCATTGGAATGACCAGACGCAGATGGAAGCCTAACATTAGAATGTACATGAGTGAGATAATGAGATGAACTGGGTATAAATAGCTCAATAGAGTGGTAGGGTATAATGAGGGTGACTGGATATAATTAGTTAAAGATGGGGATAGTGTGTAAGAGGTGGACTGGATACAAGCAGCTTAATATAGGGATAGGATGTAATGAGGGGAACTGGATAAAACTAGCTCAAGATAGGGTGTAGTGAGGTGGACTGGATAGAGCTAGCTCAAGATACGGATAGTGTGTAAGGATGTGGGCTGGATATAACAAGTTCCAGATAGGGATAGGCTTTTATGAGTATGATTGGATATACCTAGTTCAATATAGGGGTAAGGTGTAATGAGGTAGACTGGATATAAATAGTTCAATAGAGTGATAGAGCGTAATGAGTTTGACTGGATATAAATAGCTCAAGATAGAGATAAAATGTAATGAGGGCGACTGGATGGAAATATTTCAAGATAGGGATAGGGTGTAGAGTGGTACTGGATATAAATAGTTTAAAATATGAATAGGGTATAATAATAAGGACTGCATATAACTAGCTCAATATAGGGGTTGGCTTTAATGAGGGTTACTGGATAGTATAGGGTGTAATGAATTGGGCTGGATATAACAAGCTCCAGATAGGGATAGGATTTAATGAATGACTATAATTAGCTCAATACAGGGATAGTTGCGAATTTTTTTAAGTATGACAATTGACTTTCGATATCCTAGTGCCATATAGTAGGTAAGTGTCACGAAATAAGTGAACTAAGATAAAATCAGAGTTAGCATAAGCGATGTCCCAGATGCTTCAAGTTCAATTAGCGTTAATTTGTTTTAAAATATTAAAATATCAAATAATAAAATTAAACTTGATACAGTATTCTAATGTTCCTACGAACTAATACATCCATTTATTTGTACAGCAATTGGTAATATTTTAAGTAATAAAATAGAAAAAAATGCAAAACTCTCATCTAAGAAAACTTAAAAGTGTGCGACTTTACCGTCTCAGGAGAGAACTTGTTGCAGTTAGTTGAAAACAACCCCTTGCACGTAGTCCTTCTATATATCTCCTTACTCCTTCTTTTCCGCCCCCTCCGGTGTAAATTTGCATACAGCCCCAGGCTATCTTTCAGCTTCTTCCTTCATCATACCTTTCCCTTCCATACGCAACTAACGCACCCCCATCAGAAAATACACCGACAAAACCTTCCTTCTTATCTCAAAACCTTCTCTGTCCTTTTCTTGCAGTTCTAAATTGCTATTTTGACTCTATACGCCTCCTCTACCCTTACCCCCACAAAACTTTTTTTCTTCTTCAAGATATCACACGGATCAACCTCCCCTCATCCACCCCAAAATCCACCTTTACAAAACAGTTACCACCACCCCTTCATTTCTTCTTCCCCTCGGCTGGTGTTTCTCAAGGGGTTGTAACCCCTGTGGCACGTTCAGTATAGTGAAAAGGGGCTGAGAGAATATACCGTAGAGAAATCTTATTCCCTAGTCCAAACAGGTAGGTAGCCTTTTCTCTTCTGTTGAAATCTAGTAAACAATACTCTACCAGCATTCCAGATTTGTGCTGTGACTAAACAAATACATCTACGAGCGAATTGGTTCCTTCTATCTTTGGTTTTTAAAGATACACATGGAAAAAGGGAGAGAAGAGAAAATACAGAACATTAGAGAGGTATAGAGATAAACAGCGATGGGGGGAAAAAACAAACTATTCCCTCATGACAACACGTATATTTTAGTTTTATGGTAGCAGAGTTATTAAAAAAAATTATATTGATTTAAATATCCAAGAATTACCAAGTGACTGGACATAGTCCCTTTGAATCTTTGTGTCAAATTTCAAAATCTTACAGTATACATATCCATTCACAAAAAAAAAACTTCCTTCTTTACTATACAAATGGCAATCACTGAAAATTAAATTCATATTAACCAGGAAAGCTATTATAAAAGTACCCAAAACCAATAAATATAGTAAACAGTTATGTTCAAACAACATGAACTCGAACACAAATTAGTATGATTAAGTAAAATAATACAAACAGGAGTTAAAGAGTAAATTTGTTTTAATTCGTAGAGATTTTGGATTGATTCATTTGGAATGAAATAGGATAGTCACCGATTGTTAAAATGTGATAATTCAATGAAAGAGAGATATATAAAGATAGTATGATATGAAATAATTGTCAATATCTTAGAAACAGGGAAATATTTGGAGGTGAAGTCAATGTACCATTGTTGCTATTTTGTAAAATGTTATATTTAAATCGTAAATAATGTATTTTAAAGTTGTAACTAAAACAATATATATTACATAATAATACTCATATTAAGTGTCTCGTCTTCCTGCTTGAAAAGCCATTATCTTATTTCACGTATTCATATGAACGTCAAGCCGTGTGATTACTTTTAATTTATATTATCAATATATATAGAATGACATAATTAAAAGAGTAGAATGTGATCAATGTTGATAGCCAAAAATTACAAATAATAGTTGTTGCTATACGGTCTCTCCTACCATAATTCTAATATACTTTTAAATATCTAATGCGATTAGTTGCTTGATATCTTGCATCTTTTAAGGTATCATTAAACAAAAATTATATGGTTATGTTTATTAATTTCCACCGATTTTTTATTTCTCTATCTCACTAAGCTGGAGTGCTCTTTTTTATGAGCCCAGTATTTTTTACACCGCCATTCATTAAATATTGTGTCTAGTTATAGTTTATCAAAAACATATGATTAATATTAATTGTAAAATGCCAATAGATATTTCCAGAGTAATCAGATGGTGTGAAAGTATAGTGCGTTTGGTAGCATTATATTTTTCCAAGTAGTGAGTTACGTAACATATTATAGAATGTTTGAGTAAGTATACAATATTGTAGTAAGAGCTATTTATTGTATGTGTAGTGTATAAAATTAATTACTACATTACAGTGTGTATGTTGAAAACCACTTACATAGTAATTAGTAGATAAAATACGCCACATATAGCTATTTTGAATAAATCCGTTTGAAACCAGTTTTTTATTAATTTGAAGTGTTAAGATCACTTATCAATAAAATACAAATAATTTTATATATGATTAAAATAACGATTTCCACTTGAAGAACGACCCTATAGGCCTACAATTTAAATATCAAGTCTTAACTGAATTCAGCAAACCCTTTTGGCTGTATTTCCATTGAGAAGCAAACATTCAGAGAGACGCACGGCTGGACGAAAATAAATGTAGGTCCTTCCATTTGTATTTATTTTTTATTTGGAGGTACATATAACAACAAATTTCATCACAATATAAAGTTTGGAAATATTCTCATTTACAACACCTTGTCTATACGTAAAAATTCACAAATAAATCTAGATATTGCATTACAAGCTTTGTAAGAGACCATGTCGACTTAACACTAACCAGTAAAACAAAGTAACCAGCGTAAAAAGACACGGCCGACGACTAAATAACCATTGGCCACCCCCGCCATAGTTAGACGCCTCTTACCGCTTTTATGGGATTATCGTAATTGTGTCTAGCCCTGCGCCGCTCCCCATACCTCTAATCACCCCTTTCCACCCCTGAAAGTCTAGTGTGTATTTGTTTAGTTTTTTTTTATCTTGACTTAGTTCGCCTTTGGGCGGGAACAAACTCGCATGCAGAAAGATAATAATTCTTTCAGTGTTCATGACTAACGTCTAACAGCAGATATCGTGGTTCAACCAACTCCGCACCCCCTCCCATTCCCTTTACCTCATATTTTACCAACTACGCTCCCCTCCCCTTTTTAGAAATACACATGCGACCCACATTATTGTGTGTGTGTTTTTATCATCAACAAAAGTTTGACTTCTTTATATTCTTTATATACAAATAGTTTTAAAACATAGGGGTTGGCCATGTCACGTTTGAATTTAGTGTGACATACCCTGTCTCCTTCCTCAACCAGTACCAGTCACATATCTCCTTGAAACCATTATATCAACTCTTAGTCCAACGATGGGGGGAAATATTTTGTTTCAAGTGGTCTTATACCTACCATTGTTTTTTAAAAGTGAGTTATCTGAGAGATAATTATAAAAACCCTCAATTCGGGGCTTGCAGGCTGTGAGGCGTCACTCTGGTAATAGGTTATATCAGGGCCGGTCCTGGGTGATTTGGAACCCCTTGCGCGCTGCAGAATGTGTGCCCCATAGTTATTTTTTAAATAAAAGATTTGAGCAGTCAAATCGCTTAACAGGTTTGATAATATGAATCAGAGTATACAAAAAATATATTAGGGTAGCTATGTATTATATAATCTTGAAAATAATACGAACATATAAGCTTGAACAAATTATTTAAATAGATACTATTCATTGACATATTATTTTGGGTTTGAATAAATTACTTATAGTCAATTACTTATGCATATACTAAGGATCTCATCTAAAAGATAGTGTTTTAACTAAAATATAGAGGGATACAATACATAATAAACAAAACCTACAGTTAAAGAAAAAATTTAAACAAAAAATAAGTAAGAGCACGTAGAGTGAATATCCTAAAATTGTGAGTTATAAATAAAGTGCTGGACATTCAACATGACCCCAGCGCACGCATATCACTCTTTTGAGTAGCGGGAAACTACGGTCCACCTTCAACGATTGGATAACATAATAATATATATTAAACAAAAAGGTTTTTAGACATTGTGCTTTTTTAGACATAGGGATAATGTGGCGTAACTGTGCAATATAATAATTTCAAGTCCTAAAATCTTTCAGATTTCACTTTATGCCAAACTTTATTAAATAACAAGCATATAATTTAAGAGCATTCGATAGTTCTTTGTACATATCATTGTCGTAAGTGACCAAACATTATCAATCTAAATAAATACTATCCAATGAAAACATAGTTCCCTTAATATCTACTCCTTTCCTTCTAATCATTACGTTATTTATTATTATGTACCTTAACTATATTACTAAAATATAAATGTTAATGCATAACATTAGTGGACATGAATATGATCATACATAATACAGTAGATGATCTCTCCCAACTAACATATTTATGTACCTGTTGCAAAAAGGCAACATAAAGTTTTAGTTCCATCAAATGTACCTAGTGTCACTACCATTTAACATGTTCGCTAAAAACCTAATGGCAGAACTCAACATAACCCTTGCATATGTCATAAACTAGGATAATAGTACAATTATATATATTGAGGATATTCCTTAACCATATTCCTTTTTAAGCTTTCGTTACCCTTTTTTCTTTTAACGCAAAAGAGATTAACAACGCTATCATAAAAGTTACAATCGAAGACCAGTTAAAAAAAATATAAAGTTAAGTTGATATATACAATACTCCAGTGCAATATTCACTTCTACTAACCCTGAAAATCTCAGCATCCTATTTCTAGCCTTTCCCACCTTAATGTTGCCAAACCCAAAATGCAACACCATTTGCAATCGAAACGAAATAAAGTTAATTTTAAAATGTGTAACTTTAAAGCATTATAGATAATATTGAAAAAGTTCTGATCTAACAACAATCTCCTATTTTCCTATTTATTATACTTATTTAACCAATATACTACAGAAAAAATTAAGGTTATTTTGTTAAGTGTAAAGCTCGCGCATAACGCCTAATATCAATAACACAGAAAATTTCTGACATTAACAATACTCTCATTTTAAAGTAAATCAAAGGCGAAGTTTTATGCAAGTAAATTATAATTAAATTTGATAGATAAAGACCAAAAAAGAATTTTGAAAAGTCCCAATAGTTTACATTTAAGCCAAAAATGAATTTATCCTTACATTATCATAATATATCAGTTACGTCGACGCTTAGTCTTACATGGTCCCAGCCACGTCCAAGAGTCACGTGCTCTTCGATGGATGGTATTTTATATGGCGCACACTCGTCGAACAGGTGAGGCACAGGGGAAAGGAGCGCGCGCGCGGCAGAAGAACATTCTAATTTATTCTAGGAAGGTCTGGGAGTTACTATCTTCTTCTCGTCTTTTCTTTGAAGTTGGGCAGATTGGGCATGGTAGTGGTGGTGGTGGTGGTGGTGGTGGTCTCTAGCGGCGAGATGCGTCACTAGGCTCCTTGTTGACAGTTGCTCGCGTGTGTTTTATGTGGTCGGAGGTTTGTTGTTCGAGGTGCTTAGCCAGGTCGGTGATATCGGGTACGTGATATTTATGCTTGACTGGCCCCATTCTGTTTACTTGGAGCAATAATTGCTACATAAAAGCTTTATTAAAATTTTATAGTAAATCAGTAGACAACCTATATTAGTACATTAATTAATTAGAAGGGTGGTTGTATGATAATTAAAAAGCAGTCAAAGGACAATACAGTAGTTAACAAAATTGAAAGGTCAAAAAATGGCTAATACCGATATAATTATTAAAATAATAGATTACGACATATTACAATATTGTTAACTTTAATTGGTATAATTTGTATATATTAATTTGTATACATTAATATGTATAGATTATTATTAATTTTACCACCCAAAACCTTAGCTTAGGGGGTAACGTATAGGTTTTTGGAGCTAGGAGTCCCGGGTTAGATTCCCGGCGTGGCCGAAATATTTATAAATGATGTAATGTGGGTTTACTCTTTCACAGTGATGAATTAACGGACGTGGACTGAATGTTGTGCCTGTAATATTCTTAGGTTAGATTATAGGGCATATGAAGCTACAACAGGCCTAGCAAGTTGCTAGTGGAAAATATATGGCTTTAATAAAAAAAAGACTCAGGTAACTGACTGGAACCAGTAATGGATGTAATATTACTTTTACTCTTATAATTGTCCACATAGTTTATGGAGTCTCTAATGCAGGTGACCTAATGACTGCTACGGGGAGATTAATGTTCACATTCCACTAGGAAGAAATTATTTTCTATCACAGTTTCCAACCCTCCCCCAAACAATTGCTGTCAAGTTTCCTTTAAATTTTACCTTTATCTTCCTTATCTAATTAGTGTAAATTTACTTATTGTCAAACCGAGTAGTAAGACGTGGATAATTATTATTTAGGTTTAAAAGGTCATCAAAATAAAATAATAAAAAAGTTAGATGACGGTCGTTTTTATACAAACAAAACATATATATATATATATATATATGTTCCATTAGTATCAGTGTTTAATGTTTACATTTCTAAATTATTTAGAACTTATGGATGTGAATTTAATTTTTAATTTAATTAGTATGAGGAACTTTTAGTGTTAAAAAGAATAAAGTATTATCTAAACTTCATAAGGCATGTGAAGAAGTTAATTATAAATAATACATATTTTGCAAATCCAGAGTTCAATAGTCAATATGAGTATACCGTTACTAGAAAAAAATATTGTTCTTTCAGCAATAGGTAAACATAATTTATCTTACCCAAGCCCTAATATGAAACAGGATAAATATTATAAAAATAGTTGTATATACAATTCACTTTACTATTCCTCGTTAAGATATATTTAATGTTTAAGGATGAATACATTTATTTTATAATACATTTTAAGTTAATAAACGGATGGTTTAGTATTTTAGAATTGGTGTTTAGGCAATCCAATTAGTTTAAAAATTAATTTAAAGCATGTGCTTAGTATCCTTGCATCACTATATGGATATTTAGACTATTAAGATTATTTCTCATTAATATCTATAATATACTGTATGCCAAAATGATTTTAACAAATATGAATGTTTTAATAAATGTTAATATGTATATAGTATTACGTGACTATAAATTTATTTTCTACCTCTTACCACTGAAGTTTTGAAATGTTCCGTAAACAAATCTTTCCAGCACGTAGCAACGTCACTCACACGAAGAGGCAGTCATCTTGTTGAAAATATTGATTGATGACAGTTTCGTGTCACTTGTATATGAATTTTTTACTACCTTGCTATAGAATACACAGTGACATCTATACGGAATAAGGTCTGAACCTTCTGAAAGCAGGTTTTATTACCTTATACGTATCACGGCGGTATGAATTATTGTCATGTTTGCGAATCACTGGATCGTAATGTATAAATAAGTGACAAGTAATTAGTATGATGGATCTTGTAGAGGCATGTGCATCTGTTGAAAGTTATTTCTTTCCTATCTCTTTTAGTATCTTTCTGTATATGTCATATGCATATTTTATGCAGTATCTTACCTCGTTTGCAGGATCATGTTGAATATGGTAGTAAAATATTGATTATTTAATTCAAATAATTCATGTATTTTCCCTGCTGTAAACTAAAGAGCCGTTTGCAGTCAGTCAGCACCAAAGAAGCCATGGGGCTGCTGTAGCAAGCTTGCCTTGTATTATTCCACCATGGTATATATAATAATGATTGAGTCATGGGGTAATCCATCAAAGTAAGACTACCCTCCAGGTTAAATTAAGTGTACACTTCGTTTACAACGAAAGATAACAATCTTATCTTAGATTGATTATACTATGAAGTAGCTTATAGGATAGAGCAAAATTGTAAGCCATCAAGATACGTATATGTACATTTCGTTTACAATACGAGCGTATAGTCATACCTTGACGTGCTTCACTATGACTTAGTATAGCACAAGCTTCAACATTGTGGAAGCAGCCAAGAAAACTACACTGTAGGTTAAACAAAGCGCACATTTATAAATATTTGTGTATGTATAAAAAGCTCTGTTCCCATTCATAGCATGGTATATATATATATATATATATATATATATGACGTCATAATTTTATATATACAATTGTGAGGTTATATTTTACAGTCACACTTCGTGGTAGATCTGAAGTCCCCTTGAACCCTAGCGTGGCCACATGACGAGAAGAGGAAACGGTGATAAATCAAGTGAAAGGGGTTGGGGAAGAGGGAACCCTCCTTCTGATACAGTAGCGCTCCAAACGGAACGACCTAGAATCACGCTCGCGGTTATGAACAGCCTGGTCCGTAATGGTGGCGGCTACCCGCCGACTTGTTGACGTGAGCGCCTCTAAACTAAAGAGGCGGGGGTGGGGGGTGGGGATGTTAGGTGGCTGAGGGGGTGGGTTCGGGGGGTTAGCCGGTCGACTACTTGTTGGGCCTCTAACCCTGGAAACGCATGTGTTGGGGTGGGGGAGAGAAGGGGGAGAGGGGTCTACTTACTTCGTCCAAGAGCTTCTAGATTTCCAACTTTGGTTCGCTCAGAAAGTTGTTTCACAGAATTTGATCAATGGTTTGAGTAACGTTTCAAGTTCTCCATTTTATTTAAAAGGTACCATGTATATTAATACCCATTCGGGACACGAACCTATTCAAACAAATAGGATAATGACAGGGAAGTTAGTTTATTGTAAATCTTATACAACTTGCTCGAAGGGAGAGGTGGAAATCCTACTGGAAAATCTTCCTCAGTTCCTTTGGAAAAGATTCTATCCTCAACTCTGCGTCACTGACAAACCCATTAGACAAATCTGACGTCTTGGTCATCGTGGGGCCATTTGGTTTTGCTGTGATAGTTTAATATTCAAGATAGGTTCTTATGATATTTAAAGCTACCTAAATCGCCCACCTAATTTACTAGACTGCGCCACTAACTTTTTATATTAGGAATGATAGACCCAAATGTCAAAATCATCAATACTGGTACTCAGGTGACGCGTAGGACCGAATTCGAATACCAACTGGGTATATTGAGGATTATTTTTTATAATTAATGGTGTCCCACCCTGTTTTTTCACCGGATGATAACTATTTTAATATATAATAATTTGCTGATATAAGTAAAAACGCTAATATTCTATTTTCTTCAGACTTTTCTGGTGCAAATCAACAGTTGCTCCTACAACATTTTCTGCTTTCGTTCATTCATTTATACTAGTTACTTCAGGTGTTTATTCATTCATTTGATTTTAATGAGATATATTTTTTTAAATGTGATATTTATTTTTAGTGAGCGTTTCCTTTAAGTTGTACCTTACTCATACCCATTAAGTTCCCAAAATACTGCAAAAAAATACTGAGGAATATGTGAAAGATAATTAATTTAGAGAAACAGAATTCAAATGTCGAATTTTAACTAAATCGACCGAGTCTTCACAGGAAAGTGAGCATAAAGAACTCTTATTGAAAATATTATTTAGTACATCAGCCAATCAATACTTAAAATATATAACTTTATGATTAGATAGGCATTTATACATGAGAGTGGTTGATATAATTTATTGTTAATTACTTTTATTAAAAACCTGTTGATTTAATTTAGAAGTCATACTGATAATATATCCGTTGGTTTCACGATCACAAAAAAAAAAGAATACTGAGGAATGTTTTCTTAAAACACATTAATAATAGAAAATAAAGAGAGACTACAAATAATTTTTACAGGTTTCTTGTACTAATCAAAGTTTCACATGTTGGGATATAAATGCATCAATTATAGTTTAATCTTTTGTTTGTTTTATAACATTATTTCTTAAATAATTACTAAAATATAACCAAAACCTACTACGTTTAATAGTCAATGTCTACTATTCCCTTACATAACATCAGATTGAAATCAATTGAGGACAAATGAATTAAGCTTCCGCAAAGCATTTATTGCTACAATTACGTTTTATCATATTCAAACAATCTCTATTGACATGAATCATCAAAGCGAGCTGCATGTTGTTTGTGTATATCAATAATAACTACTTACATAATTATAGGTTGTAATTATATTATATCCGCTTCGAAACTCGCCCAGTCTGACACGTCACTATTGTGTTACACTGGATTGCCAATGACTGAGATATCGGGGATTACGCCACGGCCTTGTATTCCATTTCCTGCTCCCCCTTAAATGGCTACTCAAGCTACCTCTACGCGAAAGTCTATATTCAACTATTGCAAATTAATACATGCATATAGCTTGGACGGGTACTATGACGTGGTGAAAACTAAATAAAATATGTTCATAGTTTAAATAGCTATTAATTATTGCATGTTGGTTCGTAAAATTTGGCGTGGGGTGTTCGATTCTTGACACAACCAAATATATGTTGGGTTTTATTGATATTTTCATCTTTTCTCAGAGTATTATTATTATTAGCACCGCGTCTTACTACCCGTTCGGGTTATACGCACTTACGCTAATGTGTAGTGGTAGGGTGATTGTGAGATGGAATGAAGGACCTACAGTTTAACTTGAGATTCGAACCACGGTGGAGACCTGGCATTCCTCAGAGTAGTAATTTCCCGTTCTAAGATCTGATTGTGTCGAGCGTTCGGAGAATAAGTTAGGCTAGGTGTCTATAATACAAAACCAGCCATCACTAAGGCGTTGTAATTAAAACAATGGAATGTATGTACTGTTTTACGAGTATATACTACAACAGATTCGGTTGGACTGTTCAAGAATTTAGAGTTTCGTTGAACTTCACCACCGTAAATGAAAATAGTGAATTTCGTAAACTGGGTGAACATAATGATAAGGTGTATCCCAATTGTAATTTTAATTTTGGTTTTTCATCTTCTTAAGTGTTTGTTTATTCTAATCTACCCTCTACATCACTGTCAATTAGATAAGTTCTTAACAAACTTTTGTTTTGCAAATAATAATGGTAGAAAACCTAACGTGGGGTAAGGTATTGTTAGTAATAATATACCACCCAATTTACATAGGGTGGAGCTAGTTTATAGCTATTACAGCTAATAAATTAGCTGCTTTTACACACTAATTCAAAACGTAACTATATCTGTGGATGTAGATTTTGATAGATATTATAAATACTGAAATTAAATTACGCAACTATAGTAAAATGCTACTAATTTTGCTTCAAAAAATTAGGATGTGATTTATAAAAAATACTTCATATTAAAATAAAATTTGACTGTACTGATGTTATAATTATAATTACATCTTTTTAATATAAACATGCTAGTTTTAGCTCGTAATCGGTACATACAACATTTACCAGCACCACTGGAGGTTACAAGACTAATGTTACATAAAAGTGCCGTTGCTTCGATAGAAGCGCTAGTTGTTTTACGTCACAAACACAACACCGAAATGATTGATCGCGTGACTGACATTGGTGGTGAGCCTTGGTGCGACTGTAAACAGGATATACACAATACGCAACATTTATGCGGCTGTCCGAATTCAATCTCCATAACCCGCTCGTTTTTTATTTCTCTCTTTGTCTCTCTCCACGCGAAATTTGAAATTCAACGTGGTGACACCGTTCCCACGGTAGAAGATAAGCATGATCAACATCGATTTAAAATTGATAAAGGCTTAAACAGAGCCATGTTACCACGTTTAGTGTACCATAATATTGTGTCTGTTTGTGTCAGTATTTGATTGATCAAATCTAAAACCATATAATAAAATCGTAGCTATACTTCAGCTTCTTTGGTGGTAGAATTAATAAATTATTTAACTAATAATGATTCAGATGAAAGAAAATTCGTAAAATAATGGATGTGTGCGTAGATGTTTTGCGTATTTTCCAAGTTCTTATAATATCAAATACAACAAAGCATTTTTTTTATTGTGTTTGTGCAAGAATGGAAATCAGAGTTATTGAATAATTTTTTTTTAAATACCACAAACATTTGATACTTTGAATTTTAGGTTGATCTAATTGGATTTATCAGTCAAAAAAGTATTTAAAAACTGCATTGCTCAATATGAAAAATACTGCTCATATCTACCATCCATATATCATAAGGACCTCACATGAAAAGTATCTTAATCCTGTATTTTTCATAGTTTATAAACGATATTTTTTAGTTGAATGATAAAAAATCGTAAATTATTAGCTAACTAATCCTGGAAGAAAAATATATATATGGTTTTTCATATTATTTTTATGTGATTGATGATCCGATTCCTTAAACATAACCCTTTTTATTTTCTGTGTCTTTAAAATATTTTTAAAATTATCAATGCCCTAACGTAGATTATGCCATGTGAGAATAAAAGGTTGTTTAACTTATTCTTATTATGGTTAATCACAGTAATTTTTTCAAACCCACTAATTAAAATGACTTAGCTCCAGAACCAATGCAACCAACACTCATAATCAGGAAGTTGACCCGTTGTTCGAGGGTTATAACTCTGCTGAGTTCGAATGATTTTTCTTGTGCAATAAAAAAAATCTTACCACAACTTCTTTCGGAGGGGAAAGTAAATCCGTCCATCCCATGTCGATTATGTTAGAACCCTGGAAGGTATGTGAAAATAGCTTTGCCGCAAAATTGATAGGCCCCTTCATTCTCATTCATAGAAATTCTAGTGTGCTGATATAATCAGTCGGTTCATAAAGTGCACGTTAAATATCTCAAATAAATAAATGAATATAAATTAACAAGAACAAAGGTGGAAACTTGTAAATCGCGATCGACCGGTCGAACTCGTGGCAGATTTCAGTCGATCACATAAGAAAACTACATCATGAAAAGTCGACCTTAAAGTCTTATAGACTCTTAAATATATAGATTACTTGAAAACAATAAGTGTGCATTATAAATAATTTTTTTTTTAAAGTTAGGGAAACAATATTCAAGGAAAGTTTGAATTTAAGAAATAAATATAATATATTTTATAGACAAAAACAAAAAGGAAATTAGAGGTGGGTGTGATCGTGAAACCTTTGATAAGTTTGTTAGTCTACTGGGAACAAAAAAAGGTTGCCAACCTATGACATAGAACATCATACTCAACTCCTACGCTTTGAAAAAAGAACCCAACAATCACAACAATTGTAAACTTTTCGTCCGAGTAGTGAATATAACCTAGATATCCTTATCTCAGTATATAAGTGCCGTAAATTATGTATGGTTTATAGTATGCAACTTCACAGCAAAGCGTTGGTGTTGATCTATAATTTGTGACACGGAATATTAGGGTTCATTAACAACAACAACAAAAATAAAGGTCGGATGCATCTCGTTTCATAGGATTATGTAGTATAACAGTCGGCACATTGTGACATAAAAAAAAACACATGCATATATATGTTTAACCTCAAAGAATTAAACGACGCAGAGTAATAAATCATACTTAATTAATCTCATCAAAATTGTATTGGCAGCAAACTCAAACAACAAAAGGCCTCATTACAATATGTAACAATTGAGTTCACGTTTCCCAAAATAACAAAAAACAGAATACCTCATTCGTGTGTCTGTGGAGACTTTATGACACGAAATACTCCCGCGCACTTATTCCATCTGTAGGCGGATGTTTATACGTACAATATGTTCGTACATTAATTATTCCCAATCGGCGCTTACATTAAGCCCTCTGGCTACATAATAGACCGTAAGGCCCGCTGAAGACCCCCATAGGGACGCATTCGGAGTGGTTGTGTTATTTGTTACTCAGTTGGGATATTACGTTCCGTAATGCTGGAGGGACTATGAAACATTTTAATTTACAAGGCGAAAAATTTTAGTGAACAATGTATACAATATTTATCCCCTCACCCCCTGAATTACCCTACTTTGACACTCACATTATTTTAAACTCCTAGATAATCATAATGTGGTATACATACGATATTAGCAACGTGTTTGTCCCATATAAAAACTAACCGCCTTCTTAAGAATGTAAACAAAAACTGGTCTCAGAATTATCGAATAAATGATTTATTAAAACTTTCAAAGATGTTTCTTTTTTCTCAAGTTTTCTGTAAAAGTGTTCCTAGTTCCTAATGCCGCAGAGCAAAAAAGTAGCATTATATTATTTCATTTATGATCTGTTGTTTAGTGTTTCCACAACAATGTATAGACCTATTATTTCGTTTCATAGATCCAACGATTTTTTAGTAAATGTAAATTTTAGGATAAAAGCATAAATGTATCTGTGTGTGTGTGTGTGTGTGTGTGTGGAAAGGGGGGGGGGGCATATGAGTGTGTTTGCGCTAATGCGTAAGGCACAGAGAGGGGGGAACGGAGGAGGTTTAATATACATTTTTGAGAAATTGATATTTAAACACAACTTAATGAAAGCTTGAAAGAAAAAATTAGAGTCAGCATGATTTTAAATTTTGGTGTTAGTTTAATAAACGCTTATTTACGAGAGTGAACTTTTAAGGGAATGCATTCAATTTTGCCTGTGAACGAGATAGGAGTGTATCAATACCATTCACAAAAAACACCTAATGTTTACATGATTTTGTTTAAGCCTCAATATCTCTGGGGAAAAGATGACATCCTTCAATCAACGTTTATTGGCATTTGAAATAAAATAAAATAAAGGTGGATTCTGACCAATATATTAACATTGACTATATCTACCTATAAAGATCAAGGTTAGCTACAGTAGCCCCATGGCTTCTTTGGTGCTGACTGACAGTTCCCAGCCGACTTCTGACAGTCAACATTTAGGTATATACTTAAATTTTGACTGTCAGAAGTGACAGCTACTAAACCCATGTTTTTTTCAGATCATATGGTTCAGCGCAGAGATATATAGTTTGGTATGGTAACTTTTCAAAGCCGTCAGCTGTCAGTCGGCACCAAAGAATCCATTGGGCTATTGTAGTAAGTACATCCCAATTTTCTTTGGACTGGACATAGATAAAAGCTAGAAAAGTTTGTTTTTAACTCCAAGTCAAACAGCCCATCTGGATTGTATGCATACTTACTAATTACGATAATGTGTTACTGTGATTAGGAAGATTTAATTTTGAGGAAGTGTATCCACATTTGAGTGGTAGGACATTGTAAAACCAACTATAAAAAACAATTCTCAATACATCTGCCCGGGGTTAAAACACTTATCTCCCTGTCACTGACCGCACATTATAATTTGAGAGCATATTCTTTATTAATAACAGCGCGTCTTACTACCAATTTGGGTACTAATTGCGTGTATATATTAGGGATGAGTAGAGTTTAAATTAGAGGAAAGATACCAGGATTTTCATGGGGGGAGAGTTGTCAACGCTTTAGGAAAAAATGCCCTCAGTATATCTGACCAGGATTCGAACCCCTATCTTCCCGTCACTAGTATAGTTTGGTCTATCATTAAGGTGACACGTAAAGTTAAGAGAGTGATGCCTTGGATAGGACAATTTAACCAACTAAGTGAATTTAGAAAAGGTAACTAGATCTAATTTAACGTGTTCATACGTTGATCAAGAGGCTACTTAAAAAATAATACTAATAATATAGCAAAATATTAACCAGGTTGGCTGTATTTTTGTATTTTGTGAAAGGTGCTCCAAATGCCAATTCACAAGAAAATCAAGGTAGAGCAAGGTAAGGTAGTAAACAACTCACCGAGTATCTCCAAGGTGTGCGTTATCTCCTTGGGTTCTAGAGTGCCAATCTGACACACGTAGTCCCCGGCGTCCTGGACCTGCAGGTTGCGGATCTGAAGGTTGTAGCCGTCTATCAGTTCCAACCTTGCGTCAGGGGAGACCTTCACGTTGCCGGCGGTCAGGACGGCAATACCGCGCTTCCAGGCCAGGACGTATTTACCTGAAGAGATGGGAAAAACAGATGGGTGACGATAAGAGAACGGACCAGGGTGGGGTTATACATGGTGCTGAGACTTCAGCGTAGTGAGACTCAAATAAACAAGAGATGGAATTACTAACACCGCGCCTTAATGCCCGTTTGGGCTCTACGCACTTAAGCTAATGTGTAGGGGTAGGGTGATTGTGAAATGAAATGGAGGACCTACAGTTTAACGTGGAATCAAAACCATGGTGGAGGCCTGGCACTCCACACATTTACAAGTTGTGAATAATACACGTCTTGTCAGAGGTGAAGGAAGGGTTTGGTAATCAGATAAATCTGTACCGGGGACCGAGGATTGAACCCCGGGCCCCAAACATAGAAGTCTGACACCTCACCCCTAGACAGGAAGGTCACCCGGTTCTTGTTATTATCATTATCAATTACTTTAATTATGGCTGCCGGGGTTATATCCTCGGTCCCGGCACAGATTTATCTGATTAGCCAAACCCTTCCTTCACCTCTGACAAGACATCTTGTGAATGTGTGGAATGCCAGGCCTCCAACGTGGTTCGGATTCCACGTTAAACTGTAGGTCCTTCATTTCATCTCACAATAACCCTATCATTACACATTAACGGGAGATTGTCACGATATTTGAACGGATAACATTAAATAAGATAAGAAACTATTATTTTACTATCAACATCAAAAATAGTTTTAAAAAACAGCTTGGCTGAGTATTGGGGTGTTATAAAAACTACTACTTTATAATCCTCATCTACATTTTAATTTCAATGTTATATGTTCAATGTATCACATGCTATTGCAATAGGTTGTAAATAAACGATTATTTTACCGTCATGGTTTACTTAGCATGGAATTGGAATAATATAGTGAACTACAATCTTAATGTCAGGCTTAAAACAATAATTTAAATAAGTTTTAACAAAGACATTGATTAAGGTATCTTAGTTTAGATTTTGGTGGACCAAACTAAATTATTCACATTGTGTCAAGTAAGGTGGGGCACAAGGTGTGGTTCCGGAAAATAATCACCCCTTCTGTCAATTATTTGTGGATTAATGTACGTAATATAAAATAAATATAAACTGACAAACGTTTTAAATATACAATATCAGATCTGAATTGTTTTAACAAATTCTATTGAAAGTAGGTTTAAAATTACATAAATTAAATAATATTAGAGCATATAGAGTAGAACTTAAAATTTTATTAAGCTAAATTTTAAATTTTAAACTTATATCCGATACATCTCAGTACCTGTTCGACTTGGACGCTTTAAACCCTAGGTAAAAAACCTTTTCAAACTCTAAGAGAATCAAATCATTTTTATAAATTATAATCATTTTCCCTTTCAAATTAGAATGCCATAAAAGCTATTTTACCCTCAGTATACTGCCCCAGATCGTATGAAAACGTAATCCTTTGAATTATTTCCACGTACCAATGGAAAATTATTCCATCATACCTGTTGACATAAGCTCACAGCTTAGATCCCCCTCAATTTTTTTTCCCTACCAATCACTATTACACGCTGACATGTCCAGTGAAAAAAAAAGGACATGGCATTCGATGAAACCCTAAAAACCACTGCTCATGCTGGTCACCTAAAAATAGTAGGCTGTGACCATTTTTCAGGGGTGTCCAGGGAATGAGCCTCATTATATATGACAAGAACATAGCGGTTGCGTTTTATTGTTATTTTAAATAACGTAATGAGCTCAAACTTGCAGTTTTTATATAAAACTCTTCTTTTTTTTGGTGGATAGAAATAAATTAATGCTTTTGTAGAAACATGGAGCTTAATTTGATTCACATGTTAACCTCAACAATAGTTGTTGAATGTCTGCCAATGGTGTCCTAGAATTTAATGACAACTTTTTCTCGTTATTTAAAAAAGTCCTTATATAATGCCTTTATGCTCATGACAAATATTCAACTACTTTTCCTATCAATATGTGAAGAAGAAAAAAACTAAACTCAATTTTAGTATTGAAGCAATAATTATGTTATTTATATTGGTCAAAATAAAATCTTTTGCTTAAAAACTAAAAAAACAATGTCCTTTTCTAACGTTCCCTGGTGACCTGGCGGTCTAGGGGTAAGGTTTCAGACTTCTGTGCTTCCGGCCGGGGTTCAATCCTTGGTCCCGGCACAGATTTATCTGATTACTAAACCCTTCCTTCACCTCTGACAAGACATTTTGTGAATGTGGGGAATGCCAGGTCTCCACCATGGTTTGGATTACACGTTAAACTGTAGGTCCTTCATTACATCTCACAATCACCCTAACACTACACATTAGCGTTAAGTGCGTATAACCTGAACGGGTAGTGAGACGCGGTGCTAATAATAATAACATTCCCTACATCTTCAACTTAAGCCTTGATTGAATATATTGAAAAACGAAAGCCTTGATTTAATAAATTGAAAAATGAAACCAAGACATTAGAATCAAACCAGGGATCTTTGTCTTAATGCGCTAACGCTCTAATGCTGAGCTATTCAGGAGTCATCACGTTCTGAGGGTCATTCTTCACTCATATTTAAAGACAAAGTCTGTTATGGACGTGTGAATATAATCGGCTATTAAGAGCTATAATAGATATGCACACGTACATATCAGTGGTATAACATTGGTGCACCAAGCCAAGTCCTGGGATTGATTACCCTCCAGGTACAAAACCACCTTAAATGTCTAAACAGGCAAACGCCTAATACTTAAACTAATGGCGTGCCTATTTTGGCTTTGGAATGATTATTTTAATAAATAGTATAACTGTAAGTTGGTGCGAATAAAACAGTGATGAATAATATAGTTTAAAGTCAAAAATAGTTAAGGTGAACTTACTTTTTAATAGTTTAAAGTATGACAAACTTAGAAAATTGAGACTTTTAAAATTAGGTTATGTGCCTTTGAAATTGGAATGTGGGTGTAAGAATGTCATTTCTCGTCTCTATATAGGTCTATCTATCTGTGCTCAGAGCCACAGCCAAAATATAAGGAATGGTTTTGTTTTAAACTGGGTATTTGGGATTCTTCTAGATTATGCTTCAAGTTGGAATATTGATTTATTTTTAGCTATAAAACTAAAGGTAGATTAAAGATGTATGTTGTTTGTAAATTAGAATTTTTTAAATTATTAGAACATATTTTAAACATATATATGGTTTTTAAAGAGGAATAAGAATATATACTGTATGTGTTTACTAAAAAATAACCATTTGATGGTATATTTTTATAATATTAAAACACGTTAAGAAATAGTTATAGCTATTTAACCTAAAATGTGTATCTGTAGTGTATTCATATTGTTTTTTTCTGAAGAAAGTTAATAAAAGAGAAGCCTTCTAAATAACAAGGGTTAAAAAGTTGGTTTCAAACCACATTAAATTATTATATAAGAGAAACTCAAATGGTTCTGTTTCGGCTAATGAAATGAGATAATGGTGTAATCGGCCTAAGTAAGACACCTTTCAATTTTAACGGAGTGAAAGTAGAAACTAATTTTTTTTACTGGCCTTTCCTTGTATAAAAAGTTTGGCCACCACTGTGTCGGAGTGTCATTTGACAGGTACATAAAACGAACGCATTCACTGCTAACTACTAGCCTGACATTTCCGCTTTTCCCTCCCTCTTCTGGTTGGAGTACAGCATGACACACTGACATTTTAGAGGTTTACCTGGCTACCTCCTGTGATATATGTTTGAAATGTGATATTATGATAGAAATACCATCGGGGAACAAATATTTAGACCGGATTAATGTTATATTTTTTCAGGAAAGATGATATAAAGTTGTATTTGAAAAAAATTAACTATATTTAATTACGAGAATAGAAATAAATATGACCGCTCCAATTAGAGTAATAATTTTGTTCTATTTTAAAAATATTTGTTGCAGTTACTATAACGCATCTATGTTGTGACGTTTAAATATACATATTAAATTTTTTTTTAAATAGTGCAAAATATAATTTTATGTACATATTTCAATAGTGATAGAGACTTAAAACTTACCCTTTTTTTTTATTAGAGATGGGACTATACCAGTTTTTAGATTCCAATATTCGATTTCAATTCTTAAATTTTTACCTCGATTCTTACTGGGATAGGCCTGAAATGAAGTGGGAACGGCCATATTGATTTATGTTAATAGAAACCAATTTGGCTGCCATGATAGGTAGATCTTTTTTCCCCAATTTGATTTTATTCTGGAACTTTCGGTAAACGTCTATCGAATATTAAATATACTTTTAAAACAGTTTGCCTCTACAAATTACAGTCATGATTTTAATTTTGGCTTTAAAATTTTGAAATAAATTTTATCTATATAATTATTATTATTATTTAATTTGTGAAAATAAATTTGCAAAGCAATCGTAATATTTCTAAACACAGGGTTTGGTATTTGTTAATATGGAGATTTATTTGTGTTTTTTCTTGAATACATTATGCTACCATGGTAAATATGTTTGCATATTGAAGCAAATCATCAATTTTTATGTTTTCAAATCTAATCAATGCTTTTATAAGTTTTACTATACAAGTGTATGGAGTAGTTAGCAAAATAAGCGTTACAAATATGTGAACAATTTTAGTCTAAGTATCATAAGATAATTGTATTTTAAAGTATTTCTACTTTATAATATCAAGATAGAGTATTGTAATCTTGAAAAATCAATCTCGAGATAATGACAAATGTTTTATGTGAAAAATAACTGAAAAAATTATGGTTTTATGATTCTGTATATCCCCATGTTTGTCTGTCTGTCTGTCTATACCTGGGCAAAGATTAAAAACGGTTGATGGATTTGGTTCAAATTTGATATTTAGATATTAGAGTGTTATAACATAAAAGTTCTTTCTACCATAGCCTTTCAATAAAAGGTTGTTTACGGAAGAGTTATTTTTGTGAAACGAATAGGCTCAACAAACAACAAATAATCTTAACATCAGTTGAAAAAATAGTTTATTTTAGAAATTTTGAATTTTGTCTAATATATTTGAACAATTTGGTGTAAAATTTGTATATTATACACAATATGAAAAAGTTTTGGCGATTTCTTTGTACTATTTATTTATTTGTAAAAACCAATATTTAAAACCGAACTTAAATATTTGAAAAAAAGTGATTTCTCTAAAATAAAATAAATTGGACTTGAAACATTTTTATGCCGAGCAAGAAAATTACTAGGCTATCCAATAAAAATTGTTTCGATGAACTAGGTGTTAAATAATAATATAGCTAGTTTATATTCAAGGAACGAAACAATTTTTTTAATACTTGCTTCCAAAATCAAGGTTGGTAAGGTATAATTTAAAGAGTAGGGTAAGGAAGGTAGGTTATAGGAACGACCACCCACTTTAATATCTAAATAATATTTAAAAAAACACTGTGGCAAATCATATGGGGAGAGCCAAGCCCAGTAGATGTGGACACAATTCGAACATCTACCTCCCTTTCACTAGAATTTCCATGCAGTTCGAGACAGACGTTCTAGACTTTTGAAACCGCCAATATGGGTGACAGTGGTTTAAACACTGTAAATGTTTTTAAGGTGTATTATCAATCAAAACAGAATGGTCTGAGTTTGAGTCTAGATGAGGCCACTAGGTTCTACCATTTGCCGGATGTTATTTATGCCTTTCTCGAAGAAAATTCAGACTTGTTTCCTTAAAACGAACACTATTCAATTTGGTTTTTTGAATTTGATAGGTTAGGTCGATCAATTTAATAATAAATAATAATTATTTGAAATATGTATTCAATAATTTATTATTTGTGTCTATTTATTCCCTACTAAGCCTTACTTCACGATTCCTGCCACAGGGTTTTGTTTTGTAACTTAAAGTAGGTTGTGCTAGGCTAAGACAATTTGCAGCTCATAATTGTGTTGGCATTCAGTAACTATATACCTAGAAGGTTGTATTAAATTTGTGGTTATTCTATTAATGGAATAATTAATTATAATTATTAGAATTTCAAATCTTATTAAACGTTGTTGTGATCTACTTGAATTTACAATAAACTAGGTTATCATGATTATTGATTCATAACCTAAAGACAATTAAATATTTTTTCTGGCATATAAAACATTGCAATTTAAATCAATGTTTTAGCTGCAATATTTGACTTACCAAAATGTTGTCATACTAACTTTTTTTTAAACAAAATTATTGACAAACGCACACGTAAGCTATTGTTGAAAAAATAAAATTCTAAACGAATATATATAAAATAAAATGCTTAAAGTTTAACCTCAAAAGTGTTCCCATGCATTAAAGGTGAATAATTTATGCAAAGTGACGACAGGTAAATGGAATGAATTATTATTCCTTACATTCAGAAAAATACAAAATTTTTACGCATATCGTTTTGTTTCAGACGCTCCTAGTAGAAAAGAGCCAAAGAATAGTGTAAGATGTAATAGTGCATGCAGTAGAAAAGAAGGGAAGTCTTTTGAAAAGAAACTTGAGGGGTTGCTTTAACAATTATTTTTGTCTTTACTAAGGAAGAGAGCGAGAGAGAAATCAAGTCGGAAAGATAATAAAAAAAAGGGTCAATGTGTAATTAGGAAAGTTTTCGTGTGTGTGACCTAAAAGTTTGTTGGTAAGGGTTGGCGACTCTTCCTCCCGATACAGGAGATGTGATGTAGAAATTGGGGTCAAAGGAGTTGGTATCCCTGACCTCACTAATCTTGGAACTATATTACCAACTTTGTTATGAAGTAACCTTTGGTACTTTTTACTCGGACAAATTTTAATTCAATTTAATTTTATTTTAAATTTAATTTTTAGATAAAAATATATATTTAGTAAATATCTAATATAATAGTATGGTGTCTAAAATTGCTTTATTGGCATCATTCGGTGAGGATTCAAACTACGATCTCCTTCACATTAACATTTTTTTAAACCATGAGCCATGTAACCACTAATGGTAATAGCAAAAAAAAAATATTTCTTGTGATTGAATCCTGTAATTCTAAAAAAAAAGCAACGTATCTTACTATAATATACTCACATGTGATAGTTACGCTTATGGGAGGGATGATAAAGGTTGAATTTAGAGGATTTATACCAGTATTTGATTTGAAAGGGAGTGTAAAAATATATTTTTTTTAAATCCACCCATATTACACTTAACTGGTTCTCGATCTTTAATCTCCCTTTCATCATTAATCCAGTCTATTTCGAAAGTGTAGGTGACCTGGCGGTTTAGGGGTAAGGTGTCAGACTTCTGTGCTGGCAGCCGGTTTTCAATCCTCGGTCCAGGCATAGATTTATTTGATTTCCAAACCCTTCCTTCACCTCTGACAAGACATCTTGTGAATGTGGGGAGTGCCAGGCTTCCCACGTTAAACTGTAGGTCCTCCATTTCATCTCACATCACCCTACCATTACACATTAGCGTAAGTACGTATAACCCGGACGGGTAGTAAGACGCGGTGCTAGTAATAATAATATTTCGGAAGTGATTAATTATACCTTAAGAATACTGAAGTTAGTGTCACTCCTGTTTAAGTTGCTTAAAGTTCATAGTTAATATATATTTAGTTACATTTTGATAATGTTAAACCTATTTTTAAGTCCTCTCAGACCTCTAATTTAACTATGTTGCTGACCCATATAGGTGGCTATGCATCAATTACAGTTTACCAGCGACATGGCTGTTAAGGTTCGAATCCCAGCTTGGTCTACCAAGATTAGATTTTTTCCTAAATGATATTACACCTTCTCTTCGAGACAATACGAATATATTTCCAGTAAATTCTACCTATTTCATTCCTATTCTAATAGTGTAGGTATCGTATGGAAATAGTCTGGACGGATATTAAGATGCAGGGGTTAAGGGGGTGAAATATAGTTTTTTTGAAGGTATCATAACGTATTCAACATCAATGCTACATTTATTTTAATGGTAGACGTAGTATATATAAACTATGATACCAGATATAAAAAAATATATTTCACTAAGTTTATTATTATATTATTTTAATAATATTTATAAAAGTTTTATACAAATTTAAGTAACATCATATCTTATTTTCGAAAAGCCTTATCTGAAAGCTATGAATAGTTACCAAATTACTTTAATGTATCCATACGGCAAACTATTTGATCTGTAGCCCATATTTTGAGCCAGTCTCACGTTCGGAAGTCAGTACTTTTACAACAAACAATTTGTTTTAACTATTTTTTCTTCTTTAGGGATTCTTCCACCAGTGAAATACAAGATTATAATAATTCCCTCCTTGGTTATTTTTTAATGTAACCATGTTGTTAGTTCACTTAATTTTTTTTTTAACGAGAGCTTCTTAAATTTGTCTTCACTTCAAAAATAAATATGACGAACGCGATGATTTGGACGCGTTTGATAATGTCATACAACCCTTATTCGTGCAGTTGTGTTTATATAACCAAAAAAACTTTTAATTTTTAAACAAATGTTGTGTATTATATTTTCCCTAAATTATAGAAAACAATTATTTAGGTTGGCTAATATTAATAAAAAAAGACCATATTCAATGGCCACAAGGTCTAACGTGCTACTCTCGTAGTAGATTAGACTGCCAATGACGAGGCGATTGAGACTTGAATCTTGATGGGGTGTACCGACGTGACGATGGTTTAGCCAATATGAATTTCCACGCTAAAGTGTGTACACTTTTATAATTATAATCTTCCAAGTCTCTAAGACTATCAGCGTAATTAATACATAAGCTTGTAGCCCAAAAGAGTAGTAAGATGTGGTGCAACAAATTTAAAAAAAATGTGACTATAGTACTCTTTAATTTATAGTTTCATGTTTCTGGCCACCAAAATCTCAAGCCAAAAAACCTAATAGTTTTATTAATATTTTTCGTCCTTTCCATTAATTGGGAAAAGTAAATCTATCAAACAGTATTCTTAAGTAATAATTATTTAAACCTTTTAACTTTTTTGATAGTTTTTGTAGCAATTAAACATGATTTGCACACAATCTATCTATCAATGGTGACTCAATCAATGCTCGCAATAGAATACAATCCTTAAGGTGCTCCAAAATAATATTTGTAAGAATATAAAAGCTAATTCTATATAATATAAATGATAAACTAAATTTGATTTAAATGGCTCCAACAAACAAAGAAAAGCTGTAACTAGGTCAAACTTCTACTGATACATCTTACAAGAACACATACACATGCGCACAGGAACATAACTTTTACAAGGTATCAACCCTAACACTTTTCCTCTGACGGGTAGCAATATTTAACGCTGCTTAGAATGCCAGGCAGCTATGGTAGCACTGGGGAAAACAGGGGCTCAAACCCTTGCTCTCCGTAGAATACCAAACAGGTAGGAGAAAAACTGGCTAGACCTGTGACTAGTAAAAGTTGGACGTGTATAATACCTCATAAAACAATCCAGAGCTGCCATCTTAGACACTTGAGGGGTAGGTGGTGGGGAAAAGGAGGTTAAAAGGATGGAGGAGTGGGTACACTTAGAGGTAGGGAATACCTCCTCTATCTTTGAATACTGCCAAGAAAGGTGCCACGAACTTTTATAAATTAAATTAAATTAAATTAAATCCTCCTAAGTAGAAACATACTTCCAAAAGATTGCAAACAACTATGATAGTAATGATGCTAATATAAAAACGTGCAGATTCTGAGCACAAGAATATATCACCACAAAACATAAAACAAACTTAACCTAGGGCAGCATCACCCAATACTACGTTCGCAACTATTCCTCATGGAAACATAACCTAGAGCTCAACGTGGTAGGAGCTGAATGACAAAATTATTTTTTTCTTTACACCTACACAAATTCCAAAACTAACATCAATAAATATTGTACATGATCAACGAAAATGTTAGAGTTCTACTTAAGGTGCGGCAGAAGGGAGCGCAAGTACTTTTACAGTTTTTATAGATTAGACATTTTCTGGTTAAAATAAATCAAATATTTCTCCAGTAGCAACGTAGAGTTTTGTTTTCTGCACATGCTAATATCAACAGATCTTGAATATCTGTCAAGGATGTCCTGTAATTTTGTCAAAACTTTTTAAATAAAAAGAAAATGTTTTGACAACATTCTAGGACATCCTTGACAGATATTCAAGATCTGTTGATATCAGCATGTGTAGAAAACTAAACTCTACATTGCTACTGGAGCAATATTTGATTTATTTTGGCCAAATAAATTATATTCTATAAAAACTGTAAAATTACTCGCGCTCCCTTCTGCCGCACCTTAAGTAGAACTCTTAACATTTTCGTTGATCATGTACAATATTTATTGATGTTAGTTTTGGTTGCCGATTATTAATTTGGATTTCCTAGGACATCTTTGTCCATACGCTAGTGCTCGCAGCCCCTGTAACTATGCAGCCGTACAAACAACATCGAGAGTGGCCTCTATTAGAAATAGCTCCTACTTTCTTTACTTTATTTGGTTTCTTTCTATTCTCACGAGTTTTTTTTATCATGCGTAGTTTTTTTTACGTACGGTATCTCTTCATTTATTTATTTTTAGTGTATTCTCTGAATGTACTCTTCATGTAATTGGTTGGCCTTTCAATGATTCTTTTGTGTTGACTCCTTGCCATGTTCTTTTATACAAGGTATCTTATTCGCATGCTCATTACAGAAGGCCAAATGCTTTTCATGGCATCATTATTTTCGCTAGGCCTTATCTAATTTTTTTTTTGTGGGGAAAGAGGGTGGTGGGTACAAAACTGAAGCTATAAGACAATCACTTTAAGGGAGTCCTCGCCTTATTTTTCGAATACAAGAACGTATATAACCACGATCATTATTTGTTATTTGCATTTTTCTACGTGCTTCTTGTGAAGTCATAGAATAAGGTTTTTCAAATTGTAGTCATAATTAGTTTAGAATTAATGGTTTTGTAAATGTAACCATATAGTTATGAAGATATTTGTAAATAAATATACATGGTTCAATGACTACTACATTCTTCTTAACAGCGTGTCCTTTGTTTTGTTTTTGTTTTAAATCCTATTTCAAGTTTCTTATTTTATGTCTTGTAATTTTCCTTTCTTACTTAATACAATCGTTATCCTTTTTGATTTTATTTTCTTTGAAATGTGATACTTATTATTATGAGCATTGAATAATGTAAGTTTCATAATGACCTTAAGTCTCAATAATTAGTCTTTGAAGCCAGTGTATAGAATTAGAGTTTCTGAGGAGCAAAAATTATGTAGATGTATACATTTATAAAAATGTATGTAATTTAAAAACATATTTATATTTGTTAAGAGTTTGCCAATGGTTTGCGTACTCCTTTTGCAATCTTTGATCCATTTATTTTTCTTTATCCGTTTGAAAAAAAATTATCTTTGGAGTTTGTGCTAAATCTTATTTAATTTTGATATAATAATAGTAATAATAATGATAATAATATTTAGCACCGCGTCTTACTAACCCGTTTGGGTTATGTGCTTTAAGTACTAATTACTCTAATGGATTAGGAATTGGGAAGGTTGAATTAGATGAAGTTAACCCGCATTTGCGTGGAGGGAGAGTGGAAAACCGTTTAGGGACCCCCACCCCCCCATATCACCCGACCTAGAGTGGAACCTCGATCTCCCCGTCCTCAGCAGTCAAGCTCAACACGACAAGCGCGTTAGCCAACTACGCAACCGAGGCGGGTAATATTGATATAAAAGTAAATGCTTATAATAGGATCAAAACCATTATGACTTTACGGTTACTAAATCTGTGTGTGTACTGCAATTTGTTACGGCCTATAACACGTATTTTTTGTTCCCGATTCAGCTCATGTTTAACAAAACAATCATTTAGCCCTTATGTATTCACAGTGATAGTTCTTAGGAATCGAAAAAAGTTAAAATAAATGTTAAAACAGATTTATCGTTAAGTGTAGGAAAATTACAAGTTATAAAACAAATTAAAAATAGGTTTTATGATTTATATTATGACTAATTTCTTAACTAATATATATATTCGATATGTTTTCAAAATAAATGTGCTAGTTAAATCAAGTGACTACTAATTACGATTAAGCTCATCCATGATGATTCCCTGGAGTGTTTTAAGATTAATCAGCCAACGCCATTTTTATTAATCATGTTCATAAGTTAATTATTAATTTATCCTCTTGGATGTTCTAGTAAAAAATACAATAGCAAAATATAACTTAAAAATCTAATGATATATTTGTTTTCTAAGCTTTAGTTAATCTTTTGAGTTTTATAGCTATCTCAAGAAAATTTTGGATTTGTATTTGGATATTAAAGGCAGAGTTTAGGTCTATGCTCGTAGTTTATGTAAGTTTTATGATTTATTTTAACTACAATAAGCAAAAACAGTGACCACTCGTATATAGTGTTCAGGGTTAAATAGCTTGACGGTTTTAATAATTGCCTTTTCCCCTTTCCTCTACTTGTATTTAACTAGCTACACTCGGAGATTTTAAGATTAGTTTTAGTATAATGGATTATTAAATGTCAAGCTTTAAACTGTGATTATCGTTCCAAATTAACCAGTAAGACCTGACTTGAATTAGCAAAAATTCATGATCTAGAACTGATAAATTGTAAAGATATAGGTTAGTTAAACACATTTTAAAACTAAATATTTTATGCTAATATAATTATACTTTAAATACCTTACATAGTATTCTAATGGCGATAAAGTATGTTTTATTCAATTTTATAAATATCATAAAAATAAATCATGGATTAAATTTGAGAAAATATATGTCTAAATTTATTCTTAGTAATTTAAAATAACCCAATACATTTTTTTATTCTTCTGTATATATTTTTTATTTATCTTGCTTAGAACTACTAAACTATTTAGACAATTTCAATGATATGTTAATAATACGACGCGTAGAACTTATAGCTAACATGTATATTGTCCATATAATTACTTTCTTGTGACCAGAGACTACAGGTGTAATTTATTCCATATCTTTAAAAAGTAATTATACCCACAAGCTACCTGTACGATGGAAACAACCAAATAATAATAATAATAATAATAACCCATTTAAAAATTCAACAAGCTTTTTAAAACACATTTTAAGCTTGTTGAACATATAAATATGTAGGATTTTGGTTTAGAATCAAACTTCTATCAAAAGTGATTATATATATATATATATATATACACATGGGGCTATCTTTAATTATGAAATAAAGATACAATTATGTTAATTGAAACATTCAGAATAAGAATAAAAAATCAAGAAACTTATTAAATGACTCAATTTTTCAAAGACATACATAGATATCAATGAATCTTAAACTATTGTTCTAAGAATGTATCCTAACTATAACTAGAAAAAACACATCAACCAGACTCAATACCGGTTACTCGCCATCTAGTTAAAGGGGACAGTCCCATTAATGCACTTATAAATTCCCACCCCCACCGATAATCATATTAGGAACCATTAGATTAATAGGTAAACGCGATTACCGGTCGAGCTAAGAGGTCGGACAATAAATTCAAGTCGCAAACCTTACCTCCTCTTTCTCTCTCTATTATCAACCCTCCTTCACGCAAGTTATATATAAAAGCCTAGTGAGTATATTTAACTGTACATACTCAACGTCCAACGTCCTAATGGCCACCGCGGCGGGCCAAGCCACCCAGCATCGTATACGCCTGTGACGTAAGCACCATTCAAAGTAATGAACCATTCCGTCCCCGGCGTCTTGCGGCTGTAATGTGTGTGTCTCTCTCTCTCTTTCGCCCATTCTAAACGATACTCAAGGGTTAAAGACCGAGGTGAACCTGGGAGAAAAACAAGTCTCCTTCATATTTGAACTGGAGAGGGGAGGTTTCTAGAGTTCATACCAATCGGAATATTTTAAAATTAAAATGTCTCTCTGTATTTGTATTTCCGAAATTAAATATATAATTCCTTTACCAGATTGGTATAAGGACATCTAAAAACAGTATAATCTTTATCATTCTCGTGTCCAAATGTTTAAAATGCTTCAAATAATGTATTTAGGGTATTTGCTGTCAATCCAGTTGAGACCTAGAACCCATTGGATGGGCATGGTCAAGATGGACAATATACTTGAACAGGATAGGGTGAAGAAGGCTCGCAAACCACAAAATTATCATTATATGAAGGTGGTTTGGAGCTACATAAGTGTGAGATAAATACAATAAAGTTTACTCTTTTTTTTCTCTCACTGCGTCTTAATACGTTTTCAGATTTCAAATTATTTTACTAATATATTTAATGGTTAAAGATGAAGGTACATTTTTAGAGGAAATGGGTAGAGATAAAATTACATTAAATAAACACAATCCACCACTACTGTAAATTACAGAGGCTCTTTAATCCCAAATTTACCTTCACCAGCAAACCAGGCGAAGCTAGAATGCCTTTTAGAATAGCGGACACAGATTCGGGTGAAAGCAATAATTTATTTCTAAATTTGTAAGCTTTGAAAGGAGGAAGGATGCAGTAAATATAACACTACATTCAAAATTGTAAATTAATATGTATAGCAAATTGATACAAGATGATTATCCACAGGATGATTCCTGATACCGGAATCGAATCCAATTAAGTGGAAACACGGGAATCGAACCCAGGAACCAGTTACCACATATAAACTCAATACACTAACAGCCAGTGAATGATAGCCCTAAATACGAGACGAACAAGAATGGATCAGTGGTAGAGCAATTGTATGCAAAGCCAAAGGTCCCAGGTTGGATTACCGCGTACAGTTTGTCATTTTTCACTTGAATTGATTTTTTTTTGCAACAGGTCTTGCTACCCATTCGGGTTGTACGTTAATTAAATCTATTATTATTATTATTAGCACCGCGTCTTACTACCCGTTCGGGTTATACGCATTTACGCTAATGTGTGATGGTAGGGTGTTTTCGAGATGAAATGGAGGACCTTCAGTTTAACGTGGAATCCGAACCACGGTGGAAGCCTGGCATTCCCCACATTCACAAGATGTCTTGTCAGAGGTGAAGGAGCGGTTTGGTAATCAGATAAATCTGTGCCGGGACCGAGGATTGAACCCCGACCACCAGCACAGAAGTCTTACACCTTACTCCTAGACCACCAGGTCACCTACAATTAAATCTGATCCGAATTCATTTTTGTAAAGGTATGATTTCTAAATTTTACGCATAAAATATATGTTCTATATTACACATTATACAAACCAATTGAAATCAAATATACCAGGTGTGTATTATTATAATTATTATTACTATTGTCATATTTTTAGCCAAAAGGAGTTGTCATTCATTTCCATACGCCAGTTCAAATTCGTGTCTCTTCTTCATTTAAAGCTTTTATATAGAATAATAGTAGGGCCTATGTAAGCAATGAGAGACAGACATCCCGACATTACCGCGCTGCCGTATGTAATCAACATTAGGCCCCCAAACAAGTTGTAAATCAAGTCGAGTTGCAGGAAATCCCAGGTGACTCAGTCTAGTTTTATGTATGATTCACGTGCTGTGCATATATGTGTGTGTGTGTGTGTGTGCGTGCGTGAGCGGTGTGCCACGGGTCACGGGAGTGAGTGTGCCCGGGGCAAATATTTCACTCGGGTGATATGACATTACGGTAATGCTGGGAGATTACTCCAACTATGCCTCATATCCCTCCATAGAAGAAATGACTAGAGTGCACTTAGTGTCTCAACATGATCACAGAAAAAATAAATATTTATTCAGCCTGTTATGAATATAAGATCCCGTGCAAACAATAAAGATAAAATCTACTATAGTACACATTTTTCAACATGTCTACCTTCTTTTTAATCATCATTAACATGAAGGGGGTCTATTTATTGAGTAAGCTAATATAGATTGCTTAGGAGATGAGCCAAGTGTTCCGAGTTCTATTACCATATCCAGGTGTACTTTTTCAATATATTTGAATTTGATTGGGTTAAGCCGATTTCCTTAATTTTAATAATTTATCCCACAAACTTCACCTTTCATTAAATTCATGGCAAATCATCGGTTTCTTACATTGTTTTATGAATAAGGTAACCCTAGATATAGTTTGGGCGCATTGGCATGAGGGCGAAAGTGGAAATTAATTTAGTGGGGGTGTTAAAATGCCCTTTCCTCTCAATAAGCCAGAAAACAGAACATATTAGTTTGATATATAAAGTAAAAGCACCCGCCGATGCAGTTTATTGAAAATTTTAAAATTATAGGGGTGTTAAATTGTAATTTTTGATTTTGTGTATATTCTTTGTAATGATATTGGTTAAATTAACTCTAAATTATGTAAAAAGTCATGGATGAAGGTGACTTTTCTTTAAAGTAATATATGTAGAATGTCCTTTTAAGATTCATCCAGGTGACCTGGTGGTCTAGGGCTAAGGTGTCAGACTTCCATGCTGGTGGCCGGGGTTCAATCCTCGGTCCCGGCACAGATTTATATGATTACCAAACCCTTTCTTCACCTCTGACAAGACATCTTGTAAATTTGGGGAATGCCAGGCCTCCACCGTGGTTCGGATTCCACGTTAAACTGAAGGTCCTCCATTTCATCTCGAAAACACCCTACCATCACACATTAGCGTAAATGCGTATAAACCGAATGGGTAGTAAGACTCGGTGCTAATAATAATAATAATAATAATAATAATAATAATAATAATAAGCTTCATCCATGAAGAAACACGCGCTTCTAAGAAACAATGTGAAAAGGATCTCACCATTAAAATATATTTTGTATATGCCATCTTTCCTGTTAAAAGAACAACTGTGTCACTTCCTGTTAAAAGGAACAACTACGGAGTATTTGGCAGAAGAGACGCCAATCCCCTATACCAATAAGAAGCTAGCCTTCACAACACCTGTCGCCAGTACTCTTTCTATTAGTTAGATTTTACACTGTTGTGAAAGGAGAAAAATGCAAGGGGTATGTCATATATAAGCCGTTGTGTGTATGTTTAAAGCATCTCCCACCCACGCACAAGTTACAGAAGCACACACCATCCGGGATCCAAATATCTACACTGGGATCTCCGCCCACGCAAAAGCCAGTCAGTCTAACACAGTATAAAATAATTTACATTAATATCACAAGTGTGCAGTGATATAAAACATTTAATTGGAATATGTATACGTAATTAACAGGTGTCATTTAGATAAACCGTGTGTGAATAAACAGCCATCAACAGTTCTCTTTCTTACATTATATTAATATACCGATTTAATTCGTGCTCGAACACGGAGCTATAGACAGCTGGTTAAACGGTATCTTTTCCGTACAGTGATGATAGGCGCTCGATCACGGAGCTTTAGACAACCTATGCATCATCACAGCATTATATCAGGAAATTAATCCGTAGGGTTTCAATCGACGCCCAAAGTGGGGTGATTGATTCCATAGAGTTACAATTGACGCCCAAAGCGCGGCTCCATTAATTCAATAGTGTTACATCTTTTTTACACTGCATTATTAACTCCACACACTACCTGGTCTGGGCCATACATGTTTAGTTATAATAATATTCTATATTAATAAAGCAGTTAAAGTTTGGATTAAGTGAGTAAAAATTTTCGTTGAGGCAAAGTGGAAAATGACTTTGGAATAAACTACTCTCAGTGCACGGGGTTCCTACTTTCATGTCTCCACGAAAAAACAAACTAGTCGAGCTTGATGTTTACCCTGAAACTCATCGATGCAGGTATTTGGTGTAGTAAATGAAGGAGCTAGTAATTAAATAATTAATAAATCACAAATAAAAATAATACAGAGAAAGGTTAAAATAATATCAGAGTCACATACACATGGTTGTGATCTACCAGGCTTATTAAAACATAAATTGTGTTTAAAAGAACAGCTCAACCTATGTATTTCCTTCCATGCAGGAAAAAAAAAGGTATGAAAATATTGGATACGCTTTCTCAAAAACCCAATATAGTTTCTAAAAACATTTTCAAAAATAATCATTAAACTGCCGTTTAAAAAGTATTTCTAAAAAAAATGTACATTCAAATAAAACACTTCAAATGTATTATTATTATTATTATTAGCACCGCGTCTTACTACCCGTTCGGGTTGCACTTACGCTAATGTGTAATGGTAGGGTGATTGTGAGATGAAATGGAGGACCTTCAGTTTGTAACTAGGAATCCGAACCACGGTGGAGGCCTGGAATTCCCCACATTCACAAGATGTCTTGTCAAAGGTGAAGGAAGGGTTTGGTAATCAGACAAATCTGTGCCGTGACCGAGTATTGAGCCCCGGCCGCCAGCACAGAAGTCTTGACACCTTACCCCTAGACCACCAGGTCACCCACTTCAAATGTAAACTTAAATCAAATTGCAATAGGCATTTTAATAAAGACACATTATAATCACGAAATATAAACAATACCAATAACAATAATTGTTTATATAATAAGATAAAGCCAATAATTTAATATGATACTATTTTTTTTCACATTGAGTCTTACTACCCTTCAGGCTTTATGCGTATGGACTAGCTACGCCAATGTGTTAGGAATGAGTAGGGGGTATTTGATTGAAGTATAACCGCATTTGCGTGAAGGTAAGAGTGTAAATCCATTTAGTAAAATATACTGAGTACACCTGACCGGGTTTATAGCCACAATCTCCCCAACATCGGCGGTCCAGTCTATTGCGAGAATGATGCTTTAGACCATCCAGCCACCGAAGCTGGTACCAAAGCTAATTAAATATTTGCTTAATTATTTTTCCACGACCCACTGCACTCGTGTTCTTCGATATAATTACTACGCATGCGCATATTAGTTCAGGCAATTTTCACGTTCTAGCGTGATGAGAACAGTTTAGTGGGAGAGGTCAGTGAGAATAAGCTTCATTCGAATGTGTGCTCACTGTGCTAATAAAGGGATCTAGAATATGTACGTGACCATGTGTGTAGCGTAACCATTTACAGTTTAATGGCGTGTTAGGATCGTTTTGTAATCGAGTGGTTATATAGTAAGATATTTGATAAATAAGTTGCCATTTAATTGTGTGAACTGTGTCTTACTAACCATTCAGGATACTCGTATATTCACACTAATGGGATAGGAATGCGGAAGGCACCCGCATTTTCATATATGTATAGTGTAAAACATGGCTCAAACCCCTATCTTCATGTCGTCGTAAAATCTAGTGTAGCCTACTGCAAAAGTGACACGTTGCCCATGAAATATTACAAACATGTAGCCATAAAGATAATTATGTGATTTATTTACAGGAAAATATGATGGTCAGATATATGTAAGGAAGTTTTAAATATTTTATATTCATGCCTCCCTTCAATGTTGACTGTTAATCAAAATACGAGAGAAAAACCATTAAGGGTTATGCAAGTGAAACTTTCACTTGTTTAACTAGCGACTATCAGAGAAACATCAAAAGTTTGGAAACACAAGATATTTTTTCTGGTGGACACGTATTAGTTATAAGTGGCAAAATAGTCCATTTTAGTTACTGGTTTAGAGACTTATTTATTCTTTTACATTCAATGGCACGGCCCACCGACACTTACCAACCGAAAACTATTTAAACATATATTTTTAGCACCACGTCTTACTACCCGTACAGGTTACACGCTTAAGTACTTATAACACTAGTGTTCTAGGGACTAGGAAAGTTTAATTCAAAGGAAATCTTCCACCATTTGCGTGGGTGGAAAGGGGAAAAACATTTCGGAAAAAACACCTTTAGTACATCCGACTAGTATATGAACCCCAATCTTCCTGTCAATGGCAGTATAGTCTATTGTAATAATGACACCTTAAAGCACGTGGTCAACGAAGCAGGTACCACTATTATTAAATATCCTTAGCGCCATGTAACTATATTCATAATGGGGATAGTAATAATAATATCTGGCTTCCAGATTAAAAATGATATGTTTTGAGCTCAATTGTATTAATTTGGTATTACACATTTTATTTTATGTATTTAATAATATAATATTCATATACATATTTTTTAAAAATTAATGCTACTTACGTTAACTTAAATACAAACTTTTAAAATAAAACTTATTAAAATATATTTACATGAAAAGGTATAAAATGGGAGTGACTTCTTTATTTACAAGTATTTTTTTGATCAAACTAGATGAAACTATTAATTTTTATTCTATTTATCTGACTCTTTGATAACTAACATGAAACAAAATTTGTGATGAACAATATTTACATTTTTAAATGTTTCAAGTTTTATTCCTTTTTTTGGATTTGTTTGAGATGTAAAAAAAAATTAGAGATAATATTTGTTAGCTTGACGTTTCCCCTTTGGGCGTGTTTTATTCAAATCATTCACCCAAACCACCTTTTTTTCCCTTTCATTCAGCTTCGACCCCCCAAATACTCTTTAACCTTTGCAAATCCCTCCCTCCCGTTCTCCTTGGATTTTTCCACACACACACAGAGACACACACACACAGAGACACACACACCAGAGAGAGATAAATTCAATAGCAATGACATGAATGCTATTTCCAACAAACGCAGTGTGGTATACGTTTCCAGCTGATATCCACCCCACGGCTGCAATACCACAAGAGGTATTAGGTATCGGTTTTAGACAAAGGGAACATTTTAACACATGAGTGGTATACTTAGTTCCTGCTCTTCAAAGCTAACACCAGTTATTTAAACTAAATTGTGTGACTTAAAATAGCTATGTTACAAAATAAGGAAGAATATAATAATATTTGCTTATAACTTTAATGCAAAATAGTATATTCTTATAAAAAACATTATCAACCTTTTTAAGAATCTAAATTGACATACGAGGAATTTAATAGTAATGGGACCCAATTTGGTGGCCGCGTCACTCTCGCAGTAGACTAGACTGTCTATGACGAGAATAGATCTCAGTTCGACCCTCAGTTTGCGTACCGAGTGTGATATTTCCTCAATGGTTTTCCACTATCCCTCCACATATATGCTGGTACACTTCCTTTAAATGTAACCTTATTAATCCCTAAAACCATTAGCGTGTAACCCGAACGGGTAGTAAGACACGATGGCTAAAAAATAAAAAGAGAAATGTATTGAATTAAAGATCTGAAACCACTAATAAATTACTTTCTTTTTACCGCATGTCAAAAAGGTCACCCCCTCCCACACCCATCCTCCTACAGATGAATCTATGGAGCCGCTGGGGCTATGGGACTCATTTCTGGGTGGGAGTACAACTTGAGACCTTACTTGAAATAATATCCCCCATACCCCGTTAATCCCCCACCCCCTATAAACGCATCTCTGGAACTGTTGGAGCATGGGGCGAGATTGTATCACATATTATTGTCCATGGACCAGTTTTCTCAAACAATGTATAAAAACAAATGTCTCATATATTCTATAAAACTATAATTTACATCTCTGTGTTTTATTCATCTGAGAAAAATATTCATTTTATAGAGTTTAGACAAGTTTTTAATTAAGAAGGTATATTTTATTTTCGATTGTTACCTTGGTATTGCGCAATTTGCCCTTGGATGTGACAGTTGTTATAAATTAAAACATAAAAATAAAGTAAGATAACTTTTATAAGCATCATAAATAAACGTGAAACGTAATTTGAAACAGAAGAGTGCTGGTTAATTTACTTGCAACCGAGTTAATCTCTGTCGTCTTGGAGTAAAGTGCTCGCATCAAGACCCGATGTGTGTGGGTTCAAACCTAACTGCGGCCGATGGATGTTTCTTTAATTATAAACATCGGTAACACAGCTTCCTTCTGGAGGGGAGTAAAGACATCGGTCCCATGTTGATTGAGGCATGTAAAAGAATACTAGAATTCATATGAAAATACCTTTTCCAGTAAAATTAGTAGGCCCTTTTGGTCTCGCTCATGGAATTTCTCGTGTGCCAATATCATAAGTCTGTTCATATAGTTCACGTTAAATACCTTAAATAAATTAATAAAAGGTAATTTGAAAATAATATTTTTTTTCTGCATCAATAGCTCGTTTGAACGGCAAAGACAATATCCAACTTATATCCAATATTTGCCGTTCGGCTGTTGCCCGACTCAGAATATCCACCTTTACAGTGACGCCAAGCTAGGTCATCTGCGAAAGGGCTGATTATGCTTTGTGAGTTACAGGCATGAGTCGCTAGCCCTTATCCTCATGATGCTATCCAATATTTTTATAAAGATATTTATATTTAGACCTAATGGCTACCTTATTTATCTGCGTGCTACCGTTTGTCATCCAAACTAGTTAGTTTAATTTTTTATATTTATCACTATAAGATTATTACAGATTGACCTGATAAAGTATGTATACAATTTTAAATAATAAATGACCAAACTAATAAACGCGCAGAAAGAGATCAGCAGAAATAAGAGTTTAAAAAAAGAGTATACATTGGTTTTGTGGCCAACTTCCCTTTTTGTGGGGCATGATAGTTTTCTTTACTACAAAACGACTGTGGCACCGTGGGTTATCATAAAGTCTGAAAGAATAATGAGTGATGTGGCGTTTGAATCCCGGAATATAAGGGAGGCAGTGCGTTGGTATGAAGCAGAAAGGGATGATCAATATGATCTATATTTACCAAAAAAAAATCTATAAAATACTACACCATAACAGTGCTTTAAATATTATCTAGGGCCACGGGTCTTTCATGACGTAGAGGTCCCTGGCGAACCACCTAGATTCCCGAATTTGACTCCCGTGGGGGTAACGGTTTGATTATTAAACATTGGCGTAAACTTATCGTAGAGTGGTTCGAGGGTAGTCAAGAGTCTGTTCAAACTGTACAGGAGAATTGTTCTCATAGTTCAATAGAACATTCATAGGTCTGCTATCAACAAATATACATTCCCACAGGAGGTGTGTGGACAATAACTTTTTATGATTGGCCAAAGGGGACCAAGCGGTTGAGAGCAAAATCACAGTTACTGTTTTAATAAGTTGGTGACCTGGCGGTCTAGGGGTAAGGTGTCAGACTTCTATGCTGCCGGCCGGGGTTCAATCCTCGGTCCCGGCAAAGATTTATCTGATTACCAAACCCTTCCTTCACCTCTGACAAGACATATTGTGAATATGAGGAATGTCAGGCCTCCGCCGTGGTTCGGATCCCACGTTAAACTGTAGGTCCTCCATTTCATCTCACAATCACCCTACCATTACACATTAGCGTAAGTGCGTACAACCCGAACGGGTAGTAAGACGCGGTGCTAATAATAATAATTTAATAAGTTTGTATACCTTGGTAGCGTTCTACACCACCACAATAATTCTAGCAAACCTATTCGTTTATGGTTACTAGCGAACCAAAGCTCTAGGTTATAGAGTATGGCTTTCATTTATCTGGGATGAACTCCGCTCCTATTCTTAAGATAGCCAAACAATAACTGAGGAACCACTGTTAATTAGTTGAAAACCACTGATCCTTGTATTATCATCAAGCAAGCAAAGTTCTAAGTTAGGATTAAGACTTCTGCTTGAACCACATATTCATAATTTATTACTGTCACAATCATCTTAACGGGACAAAGAGAACGCACCTATATGGTGTCCCAATCTCAGAAGACGGTTATATATCAGCCACGGCCAGTTTAAAGCCAGACATATTTTGCCTATCAAACCATCGTTGCTTACGTTAATATATATATAAATATTATATGCATAGCAGGATGGTAATCCGACACTTACAATTAATAAAAATTAATGTACAAATCTGGATTAGCATCTTTCCAGAATAAAGAACTAATACAATATTACCTTACAATAGTTAATAGTTAGTATTATTTTAGAGGTATCGATTGTATATATACATAAAAATTAGCCACTGTAAATCACATGAGTGGATGAAATAATTTTTTGAATTCGTTTTAGTGGCATAATATTGTCATAAGATATTCTTTATCACATATATCATATTATATAAATGATTTGAAGATTTGTTCAATTTATTTTTTACTAGAAATTTATTTTTATGGAGTTTATTTAGAGTCTAAAACTAATTTTAAAAAATAAGACAAGCTTTTATTTTGATTTAACACCTTTCATTAAGCTTATAAATAAAAATAAGTTGTAAATTTTTGCTTATAAATAATATTTATAATGGTTTTTTAACTTTAAATCTAGACTGAATTGAAGATTTTTCGGTTGCTGTGCTGAAACAGCACGTACCATAAATAAATCATACCAAATAGTATAAGGGATGGAAGGGGTAGTTGAAACCTGTTCAGACCGTTCAAATAAGTTACAAAGTAACTTCGTTCTTTTCCCCAAATAAAATATATAAAAAAAGTAGGACTGATTCAAAAACTTTCCCTGATGACGTACAATATCGCAAGAGCATCCTCGCGGTTGTTGCAGTAGCTACAAGATGTGAAGTTGGATGTAATGGCCGTCCCGGGAGACATTATTTAGCGAGAAACATAGAACAGCGGGCAGCAAAAACATACCTTCCCCCCCTAACACCCCTTTTCCCTACGTTTTCCGTTTCTCCTGAAAACATCTTCGCGCGTCCTAC
>CABFVX010000127.1:219343-297814 GCA_902151425.1 Timema shepardi | reverse complement strand
CCCCCCACCCATTGCCAGACCATCCCTCCATGCGCACCAAGATTAATTCTAGGCACTCTAGGTTTACAACAAAGTCTAAACTAGGTTGTAACATACACTACTCGGACAAACTTCCGGATTACTAAGTATTTATCATTCTCTTCGTAGTGCTACGAGGGTTTGAGACGAAAAGTTTGTTCGAGGTGACCAATGGTTTAGGACTATCCCCCCTGTTTTTTTTACCCTTTATGTGACCTTAAATATCTTAGTTTCAAAATGCATGTATCAGCTCTATTGTCAAGATAATAATTTCCTATATAATCCTCATCAGGGGGCGCACAAACTAAACATTAAGTGAAAGTATTTTGATTATTAAGTTATAGTGAGGTTGAGGTTTGAATCCCAAATGGGCATTCTGAGAAAATATCTGTCCCTACAATGTTTCTTACTATCTGCTCCTTGCAAATGCGGGTGCATTTAAATTAAAGTATATCAATATCCATATTTATTAGAGTAATAATTAAATGCGCTTATCTCGGATGGAGAAAAGGACTTAGTGGTGATAAAAAAAAGGGCTTGTGTTGGGTGTGTTATGATAAACGTAATATCATAAACTATTTCTACTAATTTTGCTTTTGTGCCAGCACTTAGGGCCTTATACAGTGTGTATTAGCCAGTGGCTTGCGGATTGATAATAGGTAGCTCATAGAAACACATCTTACTACCCACTTGGGTTGTACCTATATTTACCAATTATTACAATGTGTTAAGGATAAAAGGTCCGGGGTTCAATTCTAGGTCCTGGCAAAGATTTATCTGATTTCCATACCCTTCCTTCACCTCTGAAAAGATGGGTATTAATCACAACTTGAGAATGTGGGCAATGCCAGGCCTGCAACGTGGTTCGGATTCCACGTTAAACTATAGGTCCTCCATTTCATCTCACAATCACTATACCATTAAACATTTGCGTAAGTGCGTATAACCCAAACGGGTAGTAAGACATGGTGCTTTGCGAGTCTCTACAATATTGTGAGTGTAATTGGTCAAATGGCTAGTGAAGGGGAGGGACAAGTTTAGTGGTACATTTCCGTCAAGCCTCATCTCACCTTTAATAAACAACCCAAGGGCCGCCAATCCTATCAACGACCTAAACTGGTCAAACTAAGTGTATAGGAATGAGCGAAGACAGTATTTTAAGAAATTATCATAACATTTTTATAAACATATAAATGATACGGTGCACATCACAGAATATCTTCTGCTATTTTCTTAAAATTTACATTTACTAAAAAATCGTAACATTTGTTAAAGGAAATGATAGATGTATATACTTTGTTGTAGAAACACTACACCAAAGATCACAAATTAAATAATATACACCGTTTTTAACTTACTAAATGGCATTAGGAACTAACAACATTGTTCCAGAAATATTGAGAAAAGAGAAATATCTTTGTTCACAACAGATCATAAGAATCAAATGAATTTGCAAAGATCTGATTATAACACAGAAATTAATGTTTTTATAAATATATTTCGAATAGAATATTTTCATATTTAATAGTCCTATAAATTTTAAAATGAGAGTTGCTAATTTTATTATAATAAACAGTGTCTTAGATATAAAATTTAATCTAAATCGTTTGAGCAAATTTCGATTTTTTTGGTCTCTTTTTGCTCTTTAGTAGGATTAGATATTAGATATAGGTGGTCGACATTTATCAAAATCCCTGGTTATTTTTTTTTACGGTGACAACACTTTCCCTCCGATAAAGGTGTCAAGAAAAAGTGAATATATGAAACATAACAGTGTGGTATTGATCATATCAGCTATCAATATCACCATGAGTCTAGATTTAGTTATATGTATACAAATGCTTTAAAAATTCCTTACGACAACAATGCCCATATTTTCAAAACTGTTATGTATTATTAATTGACGGGTTCTATCAAGACGTTTTTATAAATGATAATTTTAGAGAACTCAATTTTAACGCCAATTTTCTCATTACAAGTTCAGTTAAATATATTTCACATTCAAAAACCAAGTCTTTCTCTACCGCTAAAACATATTTATAAACTAATACATTTTTACCATTTTATATTAAATATGGATATAATCGAAGTTATTTTATTACAAAAGCTAGTCTAGCTAGGAAAAATGGTTAGTTATTGAAAAAGTATACTGTATTTATGTTTGGAAGCTGATAACATAGGTCAATGAATAATTTTAAGACACATGTTAGCTTTTTAGGTTTAAGATTTTGTTAGCCAGCATGTTACAAACCTGCCTCTAATAATTAAATTCAGACTACCAGTATTATATTACGAGAAAATAAAAGTTACTGACACGTATTAATGAAATAAATTAAGTAATAGAAAATTACCTATGTTTCTTGGGTCTTTAGTAGATTGAACAATATATTAAATCCGAATTAATTTCTTTTTTTTTTGTTATAAGGTAACCTCTTTGAATAACGTTTTTAAAACAAAATTATTTCACCGACCAAAATTGGTGAATTATAGATTATTATTAATCAATAGTATGTATTTTTACTGCTAATAAATATTGATTCAAAATAAATATAGATTCAAGTTAGCAATCAAAGGTTACGCCAGTAAAAACAATACATTTGCTGACATTCATCCATATGGTATATTATTAATATCGTTAGAAATTCCAAATATATAAAAATATTATTTTAAATCATGCCTGCAATACAACCTGCTACACAATGTCGTTGTTTGCTTTAAAAGAAAAACAAATCTCGTTGCAAATCAAAACTTTGTTGGTTCTATGACAAAAGCAAACAGTGAACCTTTGTGAATAATGTTTACAAAGCCACACCTGGAAGGTATGCGGTGAAACAAAAATAAAAATATATCAAATCAATATTCCGCAAGGTCCACGCAGGCTATTCAATAAGTCAGTTGGCACGTATGGGAGATGCAAATTCCTCTGTTCAGTGTGTAACATAATTTATGGGCACTGTATGTGTGAACAATGAACAACAGTCTTGATATTTTGTAAAAATAAAAAATAGAATTATAATTAGATAACACACTATTAACATATTAAATAATAATTAATAGCTGTTGTTTTTTGTAAGTGATATTTCGTGTAAGAATTCAAAACACGCAAAATAATTAACTGAAGCAGAAGGACAATATAGTCATTGCAAAGAAAGAGAGGGAAATGCTCCGCAACTAAAGTTAAGATAATTCAACAGAATAAAAGAATAATTAATCAGTTAAAACAAAAACATTTTAAAATACAATACACAAATAAATAATTCAGTAATAGATGACTACAAAAATATTAGATTTTAGATAATTCAATAAAGGTCTTCCTAAAGTCATAAAATTAAAACAGATATTTATTTTTGACTTAGCACATAAATAGTTAATTCAATACACAACATTCTTTCTTACAAATATTTATCTTATTGTTTTGCAATTTTTGCTAACATGAATATCTATAATTATTGTTCTTGGTGCTTTTGTGTTAGCTCGTTAACACTACAGTAAAGCCATGCAGGCTGTATTTGAATCAATCACAAGGCGAAAATGTTCTTCTAAGGAGTGTAAGGAAGACGTTGGGAATCAAGATATGATATCATTAATTTTGTTTTAATTTGAAGATATAGGTATCACTAAAAATAAAAATAAAACTATTCTTTAATGGTTTTTTATCGTTTCTAAAATTATTTTATAAAACTTGCCTATATCGGCTTTTAACATTATTTTTATTTTTTAAAGCTAAATTATATATATATAGTAAGTACCGTTAAGTAAAATGGAAGGAAAAACTTTGTGTAATGAGTGGTCTCCACGTGCCATAATCGTCAGTTTTCCTTCGAGCGAAATGCGTTGAAGTTTCCATTATAAAGTTGCCTGCTAACGTACTTCGTTGTTGCTTTTTTCTTCTTCTTTTTTTAACAGAAACTCCATTCATTTTTATATTAAAATTTACTGGGCTTAGCAGGAGTTTATTGTGTTACTTAAGAGCCACGGCCACAATAATTTTTAGGAAAAAGAAAAACTCTTATGAGTAAGTTTAGAAATAGGATATCGCATGGGTATTTTGAAGTTAGAAAGTATGTTCGAAATAGTATTATAAACTCAAAGAAAGCTTTATATATAGAGTCTGGAATATTTTTACGGAACGCTCCTCTATACTCTGGTTTTTAGTCTATTAGAGGATTAAAAATAGCCTGCAGCATGGTAGATATACTTTCTTCATAACTTGCCTGATGAACAGTACAGCATAACCTCACGGCGCTTGTAAAATTATTTTGATATAAAACATATCATCGATCAGAGTTTTTATTTAATAATTCTATTTGTTTTATTTGAATCAAGTAGCTCATTATTTTGTTGATACTAAATTGTGTGTTTACCTCATTGCGTTACTATTTTTGGGCTTTCAATGATTTCGGGGTGATATTATTATTTACTCAGAATCATATTGTAATCTCTCAGAGTAAAATAAATCAAACTCTTAAATAAAATAACTTAATAAAACAATTATAAAAACATTTCTGGATTACGAAAGAATAATATACATTTACGAATTGAGTTTGTTTGCATAAAATAATGTTTTAGCTACTTTATTATCTGGGTTAATTTCGCATAGAAAATGTATTTCCTTAAATGGTCAATTTTTTAGTTTTAAAAACGTAATGTTTTATTTTATTTTATATTTTTAACTATAAATCATTTATGCCATGATATAATTTAGTATGTTAATAACATTTACGCAACTTTTTTTTTACCAAAACTTAAAATTTTATACAAAAATAAAATTTAGAAAGAAAACACGAAGGTGTTTTGAAAAGAGAGAAAAAGAAGAGTATATATATATATATATATATATATATATATATATTTCCAGATGTTGTTTATAACAGTTTCTTCAAAACAATAACTTTTGGGGTAGGAATGTTATATCTGACGAACACTAGAAAATGCTTTCTGGAAAGAAAGAGTAAAATAAATAGGTTTAAAAAAAATTGATATCCATATTATGACGCCAAAATTACGAATGGTCTACTGGGGAAACGACATAAGAAATGGTATGAGTTTGAGAAAAATGAAAAATAATAAAATCAAGATGTTTTTATTCAGTAGTAGAATGTGGTGGCGCTGAGAAGCGTAACCAGAGGAATTATGGGTAGCTGACGTCACAGATAACAGCGCAATATTCTAGTACGTGGAGTGAGATAAATAGATAAAGGAAGGAAGCCGGACTGAGAGGGTAAGAAAGAGACAAATAATAGCAAACAAAGGAGGTGTAGGTAAGAAAGAATACAAGACAGAAGGAGATAGAGGATAAGGAAATGGGAGAAGACAGTTGGAGAGAGTGAGAGAGAAGCGGCAACATGAAATATTAGTGCAATAACGAGAAGGAAGGGTAAAGCACACGAAGATATTATAGAGGAGCAATGGAGCACTCTAAGGAGACCAGAGGTAGAACAAGGCAACTCCTCACCAGTGGGACATATCTCTAACTTGGACAAAATATATAGTTAATGGACAAAAATAAAGAATTATATCAACTTGAAGGAAAGTCATTTATGTTGTATCTATCTTGTGTTAGATCTAATTTTCAAATAAATATTTTGTTCGAGTGACATCATGCTGAAAGGGCTTACCAATATAACAATAGTTTCTTCATTTTATGAATCTCCTTGATACTTTTAACTATATTACATAAATACCTTTAACAAATGCATAATATAAATATTTCATAATGGAAAAGAAAATGATAGAATTTTCTTAACACACCCAAGGTTATCTAATCAAATATTTCCAAAAAAATTTTAAAAAACTAAATTGGTCTGGATATTAAATTCGTACCCCAAGATTTGGTGTGTGTTGATTTTTATATTGTGATCGTACCAAAACCATTACAAGATATTATAAAGTATCGGCTCTGTTATGACACTATCAAATCTTGGAACAATTTTTACGAAAATTTAATTTATATATGTGGACGAAGGAAGAAATTTAAAATGGTATTAAACTGCATAACCTTACAACTATAATTTACAATCATTTTAGGTTTTCCGTTCTAAATAGCTATGTTTGATTTTTGTTTTGGTTTGAGAGATTTGATATTACATTACTAACTCAAAGGTTTTAAGCAATCAAAAACCATCTTAAGATCTCAATTAGATACCTAATTATAGTTTAAAGCCATATTATTATTATATATGTCACCCAAAGATTCATAATTAAATATTTCAATAATTTTTACTAACCTAATTTATAAAATATTGGCGATAGCCGTAGTTTGTCCCTTTTGTGAACGTGAACCTATTTAAGACCTTACAAAAAAAAGCTAAAGTTTACTTTTTGAATCTTTCGTGTTGCATGTTAAAGAAAAGTGGGAATTGTAGATTTTTTTACACCTTCGTAAAGCAAAGTTATCCATTCATCCCCTCCACCTTCTTCCTTTTCTTTACCCTTCAAACTTGGGAAGGGTAACCACAACCCCAGACCATTCCTTAAACCCTCTGAAGTACTTAGCGTGTTCTCCCTCTGCATCCTTTACCCTTTCTGCACCATTCTGTAGGCACGCCATTGTTTAACTTGTCTTGTTCTGACGTCACACTGGAGAATAAGACACGAAAAATAACACGAGAACCGCCGAAGAAACTCTTCTTATCTTAGGGAATAAAAGTGAAAACAGGAAAATGAAACAACTGACCTTGTAAATCACTGTTGGAATTTCATGAAGATAATGTATCATAAGAAGTCCACATTTTTTTAGAAACGTTTATTAAAAATAGTTTGTTGTTTTAGTAGATTTTTTGTTGTATTTGTATCATATATTAGATTCACCAAGACATAGTTACTAAGCACGTAACAACGCTAATAATTTATTTATTTATTGTGTTGATATACGTATTTTTAAAAAGTGTGGTCGCCATTTCTCCTCTTCCCAACCTCCCAAACCTGTGTGATAATTTTTTGGCTCCACGCCTGGGTGCTGAAGGAAGAGGCAGAGTACAAGGTGGATTGGCGGTCCAAGTTTACTTACAAAAGGAACGGACTGGTCGCAAGACAGAACAAATAAAAATAATAATAAAACTTGAAATTTCTAAATTTTTTAAAAACCCATAAGATTAAAAACTCTTTTTTTTATATACAAAGTATATTTAATGAATAGGCATTTATTAGTTATATATATATTTTGTTTATATTAAAAGAACATTTTGTACAAACAAAAGTGTTTCATTAACCAAATAACAGCTTATCTCCAGCCATTTAGTTAATTTGAAGGCCTTAATGACCGCATTGTGTCGATGGGCTTATAAACTCTAATTCAATAATATCACTAATAAATATACTGTTAAATTAAGGTTCAAGTATAGATTAAAATAGTTTGAAAAAAATTAATTGTGAATCAAAAACATTTCAAAACGTGAAATATTAAAGTATGTGAAGGAATTTATTCTTTTATTTTGTATTATACATTGCGATAGTATTTAATCATCGTTCTTCCTATGACCAAAAAGTGAAAGCGATGATAGTAAAATAGGTAAAAGGGTAAAGAAGAGTGAAAGTAGGAATTTATAACCAATCTAATTTTATATGAATGTAAATGTGACAAATATTATTTATACTATAATTTATTACTTCCATTAAGTCTCCAAGAAACTTCGGTCAATATATTTGCTATAATTAGTTGCAGCCATAAACAAAAAAAAGTTATTTGTTAGTGATATTAATCACTAAACAATATTTTCATCTGTTAATAGAGACATTCACCCGAGTAATCTTTCTTTATTGTACAAATCACACAGTTTGTAGTGGAACCAAACGTCAGTCTGAGGTTTATTGAAGAAATACCAACAATTACATTTTTAAAGACATTAACCACGATAGTTATAACACGAACATTATAACTTCCAAACGTTCGTTGATTAATATAAGCTATAAAATAATCATAGTTGAATCTGTGTAGATGAGCAATTAAAATAATATTGATATGTAGTTATAATCAACTTAGTTCTATAGGCTGTAAAAATATAAGTTCTTATGGTAATGCATTTCACTTGGTAAAATCAATCAATCTGTTTAAAAGTAAGGAGCTCTATAATATAGTAAATATTTTCGCTTTTCTCTAAACAATTTTTCACCAATCCCAGACCTAGACTCAATCAGTTATTAAACCTGCATTACAGTCTTAGAATGGACTAATATCTATCCCCAGATATATAACAATGTTACCCGCCATAAAAAGATAAATATTTATTTTTATTAAAATTAAAACATCACTTTGAGCCTTGAGCAGTAAATTATATATATGACTCCTATAAATAATTATATTCATACGACAAATAAATTAATATCGGATAAAAAAAATTAATACATGTTTAAGAAATTACTTGAAACTAATAAAAAAAACGCAATATTATATGCTAGACGTGTAATTACTAAAGTTTTTAACGGTTTAAATTTTAGTTTTATTAAAAAACTATAATTATTAGCTTTATTATTTTAATATTCAATATTTCTAATACATTTTTCAAGATATAAAAATAAATTTAAAAACTGCTTAATAGGCACCTCATATTTTCTATCATATGTAGATATAAATAATAATATTATTATTTATCATATTATATACTAAACATTTGGTTAAGTATTAGGTGGGATTGTACAATTATTTTCTAAACATGTATCCAGGCAAGTGCAGGAATGGTTGATTAAAATTTGTGTGTTTTGTTTGATTCTTCTAAAGTTATTAATTTATCAAATATATCACACACAATATTATAAAAACATTTAATAGTATTCAAATATAGTGATAAAGCACTGAGAAAATAATACTTTCGTGATGTATGCCAGGATTCGGGTGAGAACGTAATTTGATTATTTTTGTCAATATTTCTCACTAACCCCTATGGTTAAACGCACACGAAAAAAAAAGTTACGCTAATGTGTTTGTTAGTAATTAGAAATGTTTAATTCATAAGAAGTCTACCCATTTTTTCATGGAAGGATAGGGAAATCCATAAAGCATTAATTGCACACAACACACCTAACCAGGATTAAAACCCCAGTATCCCCATAATTGGCAAGATTAACGCCTTAGACCAACCTTTCTCAAACTGGTGTTGAGGACGAGTTTTTCAGTTTATTTTTTGTCGTAGACCACACAATATTTTTGATAATTTATTTATGATATAATAGTTTCAAAAGTATTGTCTAATATGTCTGTGATTTCAACACCTCACAATTAAAAAAAAAATTGACAATCTTGAATTTGGCTTGTGACTGCTCAGAACCCTCAACCAGCCCCACAATGTCCGTTCCGTATCGATCGCTGGCACTTCTGTGACATTTTGTGTACACATAATTAACCGTGCATAAGGTTATTACATTTTCTAAGGGCAGGCATATCCTTTACATGGCCTGGTTGTGGCTCACTATTTTGGAAGCAATTATTTTTAAGGCTATAAGACCCCCGAGAAGGGTTAGAGATTTATTACAATTTGAAAGGTAGAAGGTATAGAGGGGGGAATGTCACATTATTATTAATTATTATTATTATTAGCACCGCGTCTTACTACCCATTCGAGCTATACGCACTTACGCTAATGTGTAATGGTAGGGTGATAATGAGGTGAAATGGAGGATCTTACAGTTTAACATGGGATCCGAACCACGGTGGAGGCCTGGCATTCCTCACATTCACAAGTTGTGATTAATACACGTCTTGTCAGAGTTAAAGGAAGGGTTCGGCAATCACATAAATGTGTCAGGACCGAGGATTGAACCCCGGACCCCCAGCACAGAAGTCTGACACCCTACCCCTAGACCACCAGACATTATACACTTTTCCAGGGTGGTAACTTTTATATCCCAAGCCCTATAAGGACACCAGACCATGTTGTATTTACTTGATTTAATTACCTAGAGATCTCTGATAACCGCAATACAAAGTGCATTAAAAAGGTATCATGATTAGCAATGATCGCTTATACTTTACAAACAAGCAGATATTTTCCCTCAAAATAGGACGCTGGTAAGGCCAATGATACATAAAGGTGACAGACACTTCTTGCAAAAGTTTAAGAAACATTGTTCTGTGTGACACTTCTAATGTTTTAAAAAAAATTACAATTTGTACCGTCAAAATAGCTTACCTGAGTTTATAACTTCACAAGGTAAGACGACTGTGTCCCTGGTCTTAATGCGGTATGTCTTCCCCTTGGTCGAGAAAGTTGGAAGCTCCGTCACACCATTTTCTGCGTCGAAATCATTCGTGCCACCATTTACATCTGTAAACGATAATAAGAATTTAAAATTGTTGTTTTAAAACCAATATTTCTGCTTTATTTAATAAATTATAATTGGTGTAATTACTTAAAGGAGTTCTGCTTATCCTATCATTGAGGAGCGTTGCAAGCACCCCCAAAACCAGCGTTATTTAATAAGTGGTTTGTTATCCAATCCAATGGGTTGGCACGCCACTATGGGAAAAAGATAGTCATAAAATAAAACTTTTTCGAATATCGTGTAATTTTTTTGAAGTCAATATGTCTGAAGCCCTGAGTTTGTTACTTTCAATGTTTTTATTAAAATTTTTGAAATTAGTATCGTCTAAGACACTCACTATGACCATTTGATTTGGGTTATTCGTTAGATTTAATAATAGGCCTATTCAACAAGTTTTTATTTTTAAATACTTATAAAAACAGAAATGGTAGGTGGCACATTAAATTATTTTAAAATTTAAATACTCCTTAAGTGGCACACTGGTTCGTAAAGTTTCACCATACCTGCTATACTAGTGTATACCTCACACTTCTGTAATTAGTTTTTAAATATTAAATTAGAGCACTTTCAATTATATTTTACGCGAGGTGATGAAGAAAAAAAATTAAAATAAATTTTCAGGAACACCAACACAGCCTTCCTTAAAACAGGGAAGATATATTTTGAATAATCACGACGGAACATTTTAACATTATTAAGATACGTTCCAGTGGAAACACACACACACCAGCATATGTTGTAGAAATAACAATTTAGCAATACTAAAAATAGTACTGTACACCTGTAGGGAAAAATTAGTAGTAACAAAATTATAAATATTAAGTTGTGACAAATAATATAAGTTTCTCTTTGGTACACTTCACATCATGTACAGTTTATGATTTACTGGCATAATAAAATAAGTAGAAACCATTAACGTTTAAAAAAAATTAATAGCTAACATAAAAATAGTAACGAAAACCTTAATTTATTATTCCATATATGTTATAGAGAAGCAATGTTTCAAATAATGAAACGTTTGTTAGTTAGCTAATAAATGATGTCATTGAGAAATTCTTTTAAATATAAATTGACAAACAAACTATTTAATACAGTTCACACGTAGATCAAGGTGATAGTTGATAAATGATTTATTCTTTATAACATTTGAATTTGTTTATTACTATGTGTTTTTAGACTTTAAAATTTAAACTATATGAACTTTTTAATTGACGATAAACTTGACCAAAACCTTAAAACTATCTATATAAACGAGACTCAATAGATGTTTTGAAACAGTTCTTTTTATAATTCATTATTTTAAAGGAATTTTTCTGTGTCAGGTAATCGTGTAGTTGTTAAAACCTTTTTTTTATGTTGTATATTAATGGCTATTGAGATTATTAATGTTTTGAAAAGGGGACAAAAGTGAGTGACCAATATTAGTATGAAGAGATAATAGGTATAAAGGCTAAGTAAAGTTAGCTAGATCCAGTATTTCTGTGATTATTAAAGCAAAGAATAAGCTATAGCAAATTAAATTAAATACTCATTCAGAATAAAAGCTTTGTTTAATTTTATACAACCAGCGTGCTAAACATTTATTTAACATATGGAACATATTGGTATTTGTTGGGAAACATTTTAAACTAAGTAAAACATTTCTCGCCAAAATACAGGATGCTCATGACAAATATGCCTATTAATGAAATGTTGAGATTATTGTGGATAAAAGATCCAACTTAAATTATCTATTGAAGCACCAATTTATTAGTTGTATCAACAAATATATTTATTATCAATTAAATTGAAAAATCGACTAAGTAAAACTAGGTGGTACTGAGGTATAGTTCTCGCCTCAGGACCTGTATTCCGTCGGTTCAATACATGCCGAGATTGATAAGGTTTTAGTGATTTATAAAAATCCGTATTTCAACTTCTTGTGGAGGGGAAGTAAAGCCAATGGTCCCATGTTGATTGTGGTATGTAAAAGTACCCTGGAAGGTTTGTTTAGAAAAAAATCTCGGTAACATTTGTAGACTCTTTCTAGTTCATGGAGTTGGCGGGCTGATCCGCTCCACATGAAATTAGGATTTCACAGAAACTGCAACAAGAAATATCCGTAGTAACGAAACTTTTTTGCAGTCCTATACCTGAGCTTGGTAGTTAAACTAATTAATTATAATAAAATAATCGCTGGCTTTAAGGCTGGTTCACACAAAACGCTAAGCTAAGCTAAGATCTGCTCTGCTAACATTTTAGAAAAATAGCAGACCATATATTTTAATTTGCTGGTTCACACAGAAAGCTAAGCTAAGCTAAGCTATGCCTTGCTACACCACGCTATGTTTTTTTTTTCGATTGCTGACCGGGCAATTTTTACATATCCCATCTTGAGCCATCTAACGTTGCGCATGTGCATAACGTGACTTGGGCTCCGTGTTGAACAGACGCAGTGCTAGTTTGGTGAAAATAACTAAATAAGTGTTGAAGTTTTGTTTTCAGTTTGTTTAGCGTGTATTTAAGTAATTTTCTATTTATATACTATATTTTATAAATGTCTTTATATTAAAATTGAAGCATTAATTGAACAAGTCGAACCTCCATCTCCTAAATTTTCTTCATCTTCCAAAACAGCTGCTAACAGCAGTATCTTCTCTTCCTCAGTACTATCATCTGAACTCAAACAAGACATTTTGGAGAATACCATCAAGCTAAGCTTCACTGGAGCAGACAAGAAAGAAACAACACTGAATTCGGGAGGAAAAAAGGGACCATGACTTAGCTTAGCATAGCACTCTGTGTGTATCGGCCTTTAACTTGTGTTAGCTATCACTAAACAGGTTTTAACTGTCATCAAAGCTAGAACGGTGTTGATTATTAGTTATTACTGATGAAAAATACTTGAATGATTGTATATTATTATTTTAAAGATTCAAATATTTAAACTCTCTATGTGCATTACATCTCTACTTCAAGGATACGTGCAGAAGACAGTTTGCTAAGGTTCAACATGTCACACCCTTCAAAAGAGACGCAATTTGTCTTAGTGCAGTGGTTGGTCGGAAGGAAAGGGTGGAGGGAGGGAAGGATTTACAAACGAGAAGCGTTCCAAAGGGAAAACGTAATGTAGGCTACGTGCCAAACAAAACCTCCTTGCACACATCTCTTTACGAACAGCTCCGCCCCCGACATCTTCCCCTAAGAAACGGAGCGCGCTAACCCCTCTCACAGACAGCACACTCTTCTCACCTTTTCCGAGCCGAGCGAGCCCCAGCCCGCTTCATCACAAGCAAAGTTTCGGCGTTCCTTACCTCCCCATATAACCCGTTGTATTACTCCCTAACCGGCCTCTCTCATACCCCCCACCACCCCGTTCCACCCTCATGGGGAACATTTCCCCAACCAGGTGGGGCCCTCGTGTGACATTCTCGTGGACCTCTACATCTCCGCTCCAAGTAATTAATTACACCTGACACTGCTGCGCTTTGGCGGAGCTGTAAACTTACCCTCCTACATCCACACCCACACGAACATTACCCTCCCCTCTCGCAGCCACCTTTCTCTTAACCTCGTGTCTGAGATATGGAAAGGGAGACTAGACCCGTCTCCGAGCGTCGGAGCTACAGTCAGTGAAGCTCTGCCAGGGGATACCTCCGTCTCATTGCATGGATAACGCTTAGCTTGGGTATGTGTTACAGCTCGTCACGTCGCAATGCACCTTTCTGTACTCCACTTAAAAACAATTAAAAACAGTTTGGTGGCCGCACGGTCTGAGGTGCTACTCTTGCAATAGACTAGACCTCTGAAGACCAGAATATTGGGTCTCGATCCCATTTGGGTTTACTGAGGGTGTTTATTATTTCTAAATGGCTTTCCACTTTCCTTACACAAAAATGCGGGTACATTTCCTTTAAATACAATATTCCTACTCTCTAACGTGTTAGTGTAATTAGTGCATAGGTGTATAATCAAAACAGGGAGTAAATAAATTGAGATGTGATAAGTGAACCCATTTTTTAGCATTTACAAAAATCTGCAACTAAATTAGAAACTACATTTTAAATTAAAAAATATATTGAATCTTATCCATCAATGTCGTCAAATGAAGAGTTAAAAAACAAACGGCCCTTCGATCAAACGTTTTCTAGCTATAGATTGATCTGGCATCTAGTTTCCCGGTTAATCTGAGTGAGAGGTGCTTATATTTCTTGAGGAGACTCACAATCGTACTCATTTCCTGTAACTGTATAGCATGTAATATAATAAAGCATAACAGTTTGATTTTGACTATGTTGGTATTTATGTAATGTGTTCATAAGTTTTTTATAGTCTACTTTCTTATAGTATCTCAATATTATTAATAGCATCACGTTTTACAACCCGTTTGGGTTAGACGCACTTACGCTAATGTGTAATGGTAGGGTGATTGTGAGATGAAATGGAGGATCTACAGTTTAACGTGGAATCCGAACCATGGTGGAGGCCTGGCATTCCCCACATTCACAAGTTGTGCTTATTACTTGTCTTGTCAGAGGTGAAGGAAGGGGTTGACAATCAGATAAATCTGTGCCGGGACCGAGGATTGGTCCCCGGACCCCCAACCAAGAAGTCTAACACCTTACCCTTATACTAACAAGTATCTTAATAAATTACTTCCCGTTCGCCAATACAGTGGCGGTAGCTTGACAGCCATGGAAAAGCTAACAGATTTACTCCCATGTATTCATCCACTAATCCATATTTTCTGCAGGACCAATTGTTGATTTTTGTCCACTTTTGACAATAAACGTTTTCACAACATAACTATTTGCTTTTAATTATTTTCTTTTAAGCGTTTTTAAAATAATGAAACACGAGATCATGCAATTATTGTTTGGATGTATATTTTTGTGAAAGTGTAAATTGTAGTTCACTAAAATAATGCTTTACAAATGAGAGCTTCTAAGAGAATGCTTTGTCTTCATAAATTAAAATGATGAACCAGCCGAAATAAGGGTTATTGATGAAATCATACAAGCCTTTTTTGGTTGTATTAATGCACATAGGCTTACAAAAAAAATTATATTTTGAAACTAATATTTTGTAAGACAGTTAGATTTATTGAAAGTGTAATTTAGTTCATAAATCCTTCTATAAAAACATACTTTCTAAATTATAATATATTAGTCCGAAACCTTAGCTCAGTTGGTAGCGTGTGTTTGTCTACTAAGATAAGGATCTTTGGTTTGATTTCCGGCATGGCTGAAAAATTTCTCACTGTTAAATTATGGATTTACCCTTTTACAATGCTGGATTAATGGTCGGGGTTTGGGTGTTGTGTCTGTTCTGGATTTAACTTACTGAGACGTGTGCTAATATATTAATTTGGTTCAGAAAGTGCACGTTAAGTAACTCCATTTTTAATTTCTTGCTGTAACTATTCAACCAAAATTAGCTTTTAGCAGTGGACCATTAGCTACCATTTCTGTTTTTAAACTAAACCAAAACATTATTTGTTTTTTCAAACCAACATGGATATTAATTTAAAAAGTATTTACATTTTAACTGATGAAAATGTGTTTAATGTAAACAATTTTCATCTTAACTAATTTTAAAAAGATAACAATCAAAATATATTTTAAAAAATTACTAACAATTGAGATTTCATCATTAAAAAAGAAATTATATATAATATTTCACTAATATTTTTATACAAATTTATGTTTAATGAATTTATAGTGATATTAAAATACTTTTTTGGATTTTTAAGTAAAAATACATTATTTTGCCTATACCAAATTCCGTTAATGTAAATAGTTGATTTAATTTAATTAATTAGCAAAGAAACTAATCTACAAATTAAATATATACATGGGCAACAAACTAACGAATATCAATGTATGAAAACAGACGATAACATTTCTAAACAAATTAATATGTGTCATAAACTAGATCAATTGTTTGATCATGGTTAGTGCACCGAATGTACTATGGTTTTATTTTTACAAATTCTAATAGCCCCCTAGAGCACACTGGCGAGGAGGGGTGAGGGGTGAAACAAACTTCAGCCCCCTCTAGCCAGGTTGCCCTGACACTGAACGTCAAAATCAGGCAACGAACTAAAACTCCCTTAACCGTGCCACCTCCTCTCTCCCCGCTCCCCTAACCCATAGTCTCTAGCTTGAGGGGGTTTATGGGTTATGTTGAGGGAGAATGGGGAAAGAGGTAGATTGGGGGCTAGGGGGGATTGAGAGCGTTATGTGTGCATAAGGTAGACGGAACAACAAGGGCATCTGGGAAAGACTCTCGTAAAATATTCATGTCATGACCAGAAGTCTGTGCATCTGGAACACATCCGGCCAAATCTAGCCGAGCGAACTGGTGGTAAGAATGATGTTTAAAAAGCATGTGTCTCTCAATTGGCTCAACTCAAATTCAGGACGCCCTGAATCTGAACATTTAATCACGTTGTTATTATTAAATATATATTTTTTATCAATCAAAACTCTGCTCCTCTTTTAAAAATAATATCTACTTCCCGTTTCATGAGTGTTTATTTAATTCTAACTACATTATTTAATCAATCTTTTAATTTATTTATTTGATTTATTTAACGTGCACTTTCCGAACCGACTGATTATATCAGCACATGAGTAATCCCTCTATTGGTGCAAAAATAAGTTTTTTCTTGAACAAAACTTGCAATAGTTTCTCAAAATTTGCTAGTTTTTCTCATTCCCGCATTGGAACTCATGAGGAATTAACGTCAATCCCCTTTATTCTCATTTTAAAATAATAGCCTCGACAGAGCTCAAATGACAGTTGTGTGTACTAAAGTTTTTTTACCCTTAGTGGTTTTATGATTTCCCTCCTTTATCTACTACAAATCTGGTGCAAACTATTGCATAAATAAATGGGAATCAAACCCCACTACATTTTGTAATTTTATTATAATATGTTCACATTAAGTCTAAGTTGGTAGACAAGTTTGTGTTTAAGCTTCGCAGATGGGGTTCTCATCTCTCTCTGCTAAAATGATTGTTTGGTGACTTATAGCAGGAGGGAAAAAATGTATATACTCGTGGTGAAAATATACTATGCTATTACATCACGTGAACATATGAAACTAGACAATAATCAATGCACAAAAGTCCAACTTGTGACTTTAATTTAGAATAGTATGATGTATATGACTATCTTAAATACTTCCTTATTTGTATTAGTGAAAATAGTATTGGAGGACTAAACTATACTTCATTCACGGTAGGAGTTTACCTCTGAAAGGTCTTATTTCCTACCAATATTGTACTATATAATAGATTTCTGGTAGGGGAAAAAGGCCTTTCAGAGGTAAACTCCTACCGTGAACGAACTTTAAAGAAACCCGTTTTGAGTCAATAAATCAAGACATGTCATTTTTAAATTTCAACTACGTATGTATGTTTAAAAAAACTTGCCCACGTATATAATGATTGTAATGACATTTAAGTTACATAAATCTACCCTTTAATTATGTATTTTCTTAGCACCACGTCTCACTACCCAATCAGGCTACACGCATATACGAGTATATTAGTACGCCAATAAGTTAAGGTTGAGGAAGGTTAAATTTAGAGTAATTTTACCCACAGTGACGTGGAGGGAGCAATGAAATCAATTTATGAAACCCCCTTTCAAGACACCCAAATGGAATTCAAAATCTGATCTCCCAATCATCGGCAGTCTAGCATACTGTGATATTTAGAACCTTCTTCCACAAAAGAGGGTCAACTTTATTAATAGCCTAAAATAAAATATAGAACTGTTTATGTACCCATCTTATATTTCTACATGTTTAAAATATTTAAGCGTTTTTTCATACTACTGTCTTAATATAAAATAGTTTTCATTTTACCTTTTGGTACCATAATCTACACATATATTATTTCCAAAATCTAAGTAACCTATTTTAACTGTGATTATTACCCTTGTCTTTTATCTTTGAATACCATGTTTGAATGTTTCAAATTTTATCTTCATGTATGGACTTCTTCACTATCGTAAAATATATATAAAAAGTTGACCAAACAATTTTACATTTTATTCAAATTAAGTTTCATCTTATCATTCTCATACTCTAAATGGTCTAATAAACCCTTTTTTTAGTTCATTGTCAGTTGGATAAACATAGAATACATTTGTGTAAAAACAGGCCATAAACATATATTTTAGTGTGAGGAAATTTTAATTTGGCGCTATTTAAGATTTTAATTTTCGAATGAATTTTTTATTGTATATAGCTTCAAGTACATTTTTTATTTAATGAATATATAACAGTTTACATTTAGTTTTATCTATTTAATTTTTGTAAACGGTTATTATATTTTTATCGATTTAAAAGAAAATTCCAGCAAAGCTATTAATTTTATTGTATTATAATGTATTCGCTACAGCAGTTACAACAAAATTTCACATTAATGTAAGAATAAAACCTCTGTCAAACCAACTGAAAGATAATGTTGAATAATTCTTGCAAAACACGTTCGGCCCAAGTACCTTCTGTTAACAATCATAGGATACGGTGGAGGAGAGAATAGAAAGGGAAGAGAATATTTGTATCCGCCGTCTTTCTCTCAAATTCATTAAACAGCGCTATTTTTTTTAATGAGAGGCAAAGCACGTGGCGTTTCTAAAACTTTTTGTACCGCCGTAAGATAATCGAGATAAAAACTAAATGATGAAGACAAATAATTAAGAGTAAGCCAAGTGTAGGAGCAAGGTTGAAGCGATGGTGTGTGGAGCTAAATAATAAAAATTAGTTCTGCATTTCAAGAACTACATGACATCACGTAATGATTGTCTTCTCTTCCCTTTCACTTCAATATTTCAATATTTTCACACATTTATGTTCTCAAGAGAGGGGAGTGATATCATATGAGATGTGGGAGGATGTTCGAAGGGGTGAGGAGTTTAGGCTAAGATACTGTATAGTTACGTTGAGAGTGGCTTCTGACATAATATTGATTTTTAAATCATATTAAATATGTATTTTTAAGTGACTTATCCCCAAACCACAATAATTCAGGTGCATTTTCTCTACAAGCTAACCTTCTCATCTTTGATTAATAAATTAGGTAAGTAAATAACCTATATGTAAAACATACGAGACAAATATTGGTGAAGTTAGAAATGTATACCCTTTTTATATATTTTTTATGTGTAGAACTATAATTCATACAAAAATAAAAGGGGTGAAGGGGTGGAAAGCGTAGCTACATTCACAAAAACTTGTGCAAAATTATTTGAGTGTAAGATTTATAGCTTATTTAGAAATTAGGTTTTTTAATCATATTAATGAAACAAAATAGAAAATATATTAATTATTGAAATTATTAAAGGTATGAAAAAATGTGAACGATATTTTAACGCAAAACAAAACAAAAATCGAGTAATAATGTATTGTTTAATATTAATATATTTTATTGGTATTATGATTACTATGATGGTAAACAAAAGGAGATAGTGGCATGATCCATTTCAATTAGTGATATGTCAAGTGTTTGTGTACACACATACCAACAAACGGAAAACTGCACAGGAACATATTACTCTATGTTGTTTGACATAAAGATGAAGTTTATTAGAGTAAAAATGGTATACATCCCTTTATATTTGATTCAGTTATTTCTGAAAATATAAGCTCAAGATGAGTAGTTAAAAACCAAGATGGATTGCTCATTTCACCACCTTGGTTTCTTCAACTTGCATGTAGCTAAAAAATAGTGTTCAATACACAACTCAAGAAGGTGAGGGAATTTTTTTTTAATACTCTTTGTAAATATAATTGTTTGTTTATGGTGCTGATAGAAAGAACAACTCGTAGAATCCCGGTTTGAGAAAGAAAAGGACGAGACATCCTATAAGAGGAACGCGGTCCTTATAATTTTAAAGTTTTTTTTATTAAATATTTCAAATATTTGTTTTAACCAAAAATATACGTAAACCAAATAATAAAATCAATAAATATATATGTCTTTTTTTAATATTAGTACTATTCCTATTTTTATTTTTTTTATCACCATGTCCTACTATACTTTCGGGTTATACGCCTATGTACCAATTACACTAATGAGTTCGGGATCAGGAGGGTTTTATTTATAGGAAATCAACTCACATTTGCGTGGAGGGAGGGTGATAAATATTTAGGAAAAACCACCCTCGGTGCACCTGAACGGGATCGATCCTCGATCTCCCATGAATGGGGCTTCCTGATAGCACATCTTCACTCAAGGGCTATTTCTCAAAGCGTGATCATGGGAGATACGGAGTTTTAACGCGATTTCATCAATCAGCCATATTCACCTATTCACCGGACAAACCAAACGTGACAGACAGGAATACCATGCATGAATGATCGTGTGTGGTCGACCGTTCATCAATCATGGGACTGACGATCACGATGACTGTCATGCATGCATGATCGTGTATGGGGCCCTCAAGACAACGCAGCAATCGAAGAGGGTCTCATCCTATAACACATATTTTAAAATATTTTTTAAGATTATTTTATACTTTATTTGAGGCACTTTATGAACCGACCAATTTTTATCAATACATGAATTAAAAACAAATTTGAATCTTGAACTGACACAGCACCGATTTCACTGGCCTTCAAATCATTAAGATTAAAGAGGAAGTTCCTGTTAAATAAATTATATATATTTTTGGCCATGCCTGGAAACTAATCCAGGACCCTAAAAACAGAAGATAGACACGCCACTGACTGAGCCAAGGTGTCCGGTGATGTATTCTAAAATGATGTTGTTCCTCTTCTTATTGACGGGTCTGGCAGAGAAAGAAACTAGTGACGTCAGAGGGGTCTCATGTCACGCTAGACACGTGACTAGGCAAGCGCCGCGAGTTGGTTTTAATTGGGATACAGGGGGATGGGTACAAACAAGAGAGTGAGGGCGTTAGCAGGCGAGAGAGAACCTAAGCGAGCAAGTACTAAGCCCTTTTACTTCCCCCTTCCCTCTCAAACAACCCCATTCCCTCTTCTTTTTTCACTTCGCTTTACCGTGTCGCTTCGTTAGCAGAGAGATTGGGAGGTAGCGAGAGCGGGAAGACCTTTACCCGTGCGATGCGACCACCGCCATCTTGTTTCGTGAGTTTATACGTAGCATTCAAAACATGTGCCTAAATCAAATACGCGTAGAGTCTGGCAACATGCACAGATCGCAATTAAATATACACGCGACTGCTGTGTATAGAACGATCATTTAAAATTATATATTTGGGGTGCGGGAATTATATTAATTCTATTCGAATTAAAGTCGAATTGAATTTTTGATTTTTTTTTTAAATATTACAAACGTTGATTTGAATTTAAAATATTTGATAGTAAAGATATTAAACTTTGGAAAAAGTACTATATTGTGAAAATTTATACATTTGGTCCCAGGTCTACACCCGTGAAGTCCCGATACTAGTTTAGAATTCTATTAAATGACGATACATTTTTTTGTCATATACGTTCGATGAAAGGTAGCTAACTTACTTTGAATGGTTCCATTATGGCATAGGGACAAAGTATAGTCAGTGAATAAAAGACTGCTAACTTTCAGAATAAATTGGATCTACATAAAAACATATAATGAAAAGAAATGATGATATTTATAAAATGAAATAAACCATCACAATCGTTATGGCTTGCTCGTAAATCTCGAAGACATTTGTTTTGAAGCGATGTTGATGTTTGCAATCTTCGAAGGCAATTCTTCGAAACTCTGCAAGCTCCTTATATTCTCGTTTGTATATCAGATATTTCTCGATCATCCCGTCTTACTTTCGGTACGGTCTATTTGCCATAAGAGTGTTGAGATGAGCCAAATAGAACTTAACACGTATCGGTGCCCAATCTAAGCAGTCACTCTCAGGATTGAATCGGATCTCGACGACGGGGATATCGGGGTTTAAATCCCAGTCGGGTGTATTGAAATGGTTTTTACTAAATCTTTTTTTTCCAATTTCCTTCCCCAAAAATGTGGGTGCACTTACTCAAAATTCATCCTTCCCTACCTTTAACACATTAGCGTAATTAGTGCATACGCGTGATCAAAATTAAGTAATTTTTCAGTTTTTACATAAAAACTTGGAGTACTGAGCCAAAGGTCCTGGGTTCAATTCACGTGTACAGGTATCATTTTTCAATTTTAAGAATATGAAAACATTATTTTTGTTAAAATAAATTAACTATTGCTCCAGTAGAAACAAAGGGTTTTATTTTCTTCACATGGCGATGTAAAAAGTAATTATTGAATATATTTCAAGGGTATCCTGTGATTGAATAATATTTATATTCATGTAATAAGTTTGTCATATAATGCTGCTATGGTTATAACATATATTCAACAACTGTTATGTGTCTATGTGAAGAAAATAAACTCAATGTTTGCACTGAAGCTATAATTTATTTATCTTGTCCAAAATAAGATTTGCTTTAAAAATTACAAAACAATGCTCTTTTCTCGCGATCCCTACATCCCTACTTTAAGTATTGAATTTCTGACACTTACATTGTTAGATCACCACTGAAGAACACTAATTATTTACGGTTTGAATTCAGTGTTCACTTTGTAAGTGTACGCTTGGAACTGAGGTACGAGTATTCAAGGGCTCACTATTATTGGGATCCAAGATGCTTACTACCCTATTTACGTTAAATACCTGGAATTCAAATTATACTAGTTATATATTTAAAGCTCTTCTACAATGATGACGAAATTACTCAAAAATGACTTTATATGTTATTCCTTATAATTCTTAACCTTAAAAAATTATACGAGCGAATCCACAAACTTTCTAATATTGTAGGTTCAAAACAAATTTTCAAAAATTTAATTTCAATAAATCACCGTTAAATATGTTTCTTCATAAAAACAAACACATGATTTTGTTATTCACAATAAAAACTTACATAAAAAATTCAAACCAAATTGTTCAAATATGTTTTTTAAATGTCATAAATAAGTGTTTTGCTAATTACTCTAAATTTATTTGTAATTTGTAAAAATAATAACGTATTCATATTTGGCTTACAAAAACTATTCCCAATTATCTAGTTTTAGTTCAATCTTAAAATACAATTTATAAAAACTTTTATTCTTCTAAATTTTATCTTAAGTATGCCACGATTAAATTAATTTATTTTAGAAAAATAAACATACAATTTTATTAATCATGTTTAATAGTCCCCAGATGTTAGCACTGAACAAAATGGCTATAAAATTATTTTCAAGAAAAATTTAAAATTTACAAAAATCAGTGATCAGGGACATACTATGAAATTAATATTTTTTATTTACAGTATAAATATTTTTAAGAGACATTCAATTTGAATCAAATAGCTTTAGCCATTTTATCTATCAGCATTCATCAATTATCTACCCTTTCGCGATACGGTATCTCCAACAAGTACCTGTGATCTGCGATTTAAATATCTTATAATTTAAACACATTTTATTATGTTATTTAATGTAATTTTATTTAGAAATTACAGAAATAATTTTTGTTTAATAGTTGAAAAAAGTACATGCTTGAAAGTTGATTCACTTTATATATAGATCATAATGAATTTGCCATATCTGCCATTTGCCATATCTGTCTTAGCCCGAATCTACATTTAACAACTGTGTCTAGTTAAATCAAAATCAAACACTAATTATAAGACTTCAAACTCAGGTTGTTCCCGGGAGGTGCTGAGCTCTTACGGACACAAGTAAAACTACTCCATAAAAAAATCATAGACACAATATAATTTACAAGTGAAGCATATTTCTCTCTTTCTCGCACCTACAGTACGAGGTTTTTTCTTTAATTATTGCGAGGGCTGTAAAGCAAACAAACTGAATGTTATTCACCGTAGACTGCTTGCATGTTTACGGAAATAAAACAGCAACAGTACAGTCAGACTAAATAAAACTGACACAAATCAATTTAAATGCACTAGAAATCTATTCAATAAAACAGCATCATTACAACCCTTAAATGTATTTCTCTCTAAAAACAAGTAAACAATCTTATTTGTCATGTCAAACACTCCCAAAATATCAATATGAATCCAAATCGTAAGAGCCATTTTAAAAATGGTTGAAATTTTTGAAAGATCAGTCATCATTAAAATACCCTTAAATAAATTTTCACCCCAAAAACTACGGTGTTATTTGCCAAACACTCCCTAAATACCTAACCATTGGTAACCAAATCGTTAAAACATTTTTTACAATATTTCAAATTTTTTGTAACCTCAAATTATTATTATTATTATTATTATTATTAGCACCACGTCTTAATACCCGTTTGGGTTAGACGCACTTACGCTAATGTGTAATGGTAGGGTGATTGTGAGATGAAATGGAGGACCTACAGCTTAACGTAGAATCCGTAACACGGTGGAGGCCTGGCATTCCTCACATTCACAAGATTCCGTGTCAGAGGTGAAGGAAGGGTTTGGTAATCAGATAAATCTTTGCCGGGACCGAGGAACCGCGGACCACCAGCACAGAAGTCTGACACCTTACCCCTTGACCACCAGGTCACCGAAACCTCAAACATCTGTAAACTACCACTAAGCGAATTAAGAAAATAACTACTACAAACGATACAATGCAATTATTCATGGGAAACCCTCATTATATATAATTTTCTTCAAATTGAAAAATGACGCCTGGAGCCGGGGATCGAACCCATGACCTTTGACTTAGTACGCATATAATTTAACCACTAAGCTATTCAAGGCTCATCCCATAGCCAGGGTCCTACTCTACTCATATTTTAAGGCAAAGTCCGTGATGGACTTTCATAAGTAGTCATATAGAAATGTGTGTTTAATAATCATAAGCTATCAAATAAAGGAGCCACCCACCATCAACTCGGTGGTTTGCTTTTTGCTGCCAATTGTACAAAGCATAAAGCCAACTACTGAGTCGATGGTGGCTGCGTTATCAGATAGCTCGTAAACTAAATTAAGCCCACATTTGTAGCTGAGGATTTCTGCAAGTTCATCACAGGACTGCCTTAAAATATGAGGAAAAGATGACCCTGGGCACATAATAGTTCCGTAGTCAAACCATTACCCGCCTCGGTGGCGTAGTTGGCTAACGCGCTAGTCGTGTTGAGCTGCTCGACTGCTGAGGACGGGGAGATCGAGTTTCGAAACTCGGTCGGGTGAACTTGAGGGGGTAATTCCTAAATGGCTTTCCACTCTCACTCCACGCAAATGCGGGTTCACTTCCTCTAAATTCAAACCTTCCCAATTCCTAATCCATTAGCGTAATTAGTACTTAAAGCGTATCACCCGAACGGGTAGTAATACGTGGTGCTAAATAATAAAAAATAGTCAAAGCGTTGGCGTACTAAGCCCAATATCTTGGGTTAGATTCCTGTGTCCAGATGTATTTTTTAATTTCAAAGAATATAATATTTAGTTTCAGCTATAACCGTCACTAACAAAAATAATAGCTGTGCTATTTAATACACTCCTTAGATATACTCCATTCATGGTAGGAATTACTCTCTGAAAGGTCTTTTTTCCTGCCAATATTCTACTATATAATAAGACTTCTGGTAGGGGAAACTATCTCTCAAAAAACAATTCTTACTACGCTGAACAGACTCTAGATAAGAGCAACGACCAAACTTATTTAATTAGACCCACTGACCTATAAAGTTATCTATACCCGAGTTAAATCTAATTTCTATATGGCTTATTTAGAAATATGAATTAACGTATGCCAATGCTTTTCACTGTCTGATAATGTAATACTAATTGACATACATTCCGAGTCTACGTAATGATTTACTTTTAGAACAAGATAGAAATAAAAATGTACCTCCTATCTCAGTGAGCGGTGAAAGGGAGTATTGAGGGGAAACGAAATCAAATACTTTTACAGCAGCTGCCTTGTTTCTTGTTTAAAAATATTATTAAGAAATTTAGCTTCTCAATTTTCTGTGGTATTTCCTCTCTGTTAAATCGTAATGAATGTCGGAATGTGTCCGAGTCACGACATCTGAATTGGTCTCCACGCACGCATTCGTGACAAATCTAATGGCGAGAAGGAGGAAATTAGGGTTAAAAAAGATAAGCGGTAGTAAGGGCAAGAAGGGGCAAAGAAATGAAATAACAGGCCTCGTATTTCATGGACGGTGAGTTGGGCGATCACAATTGTATAGATTATTTTAATTTTTGTTTAATTTTTTTATGGAACACTATATTTTATTTGTATTAAATCTAGTGAGATTATTTTAATATCGACAACTTTATATTTCATTTGCCAACATTTCTGTATGTCCAGATCTTGGTTATGCAATAGCTGTCAAATGCAAGAATAAATTTTAGGCAAAATATGGTGGGGCTATTCTTTAAACGATGTACACGATTTTATATCTGGTTACTCATTTCCAGATGGTGGCCACCTAAAAGGATGTCTGTTCATTACACGATAACTGCCAAATGCGTCGAACAATTTAAAAGAGGTTTGTTAGGGATATTTTAATTAGGTTCTTAGAGCCAATGGCGCAATAATAATAATTATTATTATTATTAGCACCACGTCATACTACCCGTTCGGGTTGTACGCACTTAAGCTAATGTGTAATGGTAGGGTGATTTTTAGATGAAATTAGGGACCTACAGTTTAACATGGAATCCGAACCATGGTGGAGGCCTGGCATTCCACATTCACAAGCTGTGATTAATACGTGTCTTGTCAGAGTTGAAGGAAGGGTTTGCCAATCAGATAAATCTATGCCGGGACCGAGGAAACGGTGCAGTTAAATAGGATCATTTATTTGAATGTATATTTCTAAGTAAACGATTTAGTACCTAGATCATATTTTTTTTAAGGTTGACATCTATTTAATGACTGACGTATTAGACTGTGTAATCCACAGTCTACCTCTATGATATAATGTGGGCCTGCTATTGAATATAGTATTAATTTATTTTCTACTACACGTGGTTACCAAGGGAACACAATTTAAAAATACAAGAATAAATTATTTCCGATATTTCAACTTGAAATCTAAATAAAAAATCTTATGACTTTAGTAACGATAATAACATTACACGATGCATATAATATATTTTAAGAGTGGGAGCTGGGTCTTATACCCATAGAACTACTAGCTCTAAAGTGTATTTAGTTTAAGTCTATGAGTTATATCACTCGTTTGGGCTTTAATTGTATTCTCATAATGGTGTATGGCAGTTTATAAGGAGTGTTTCTACATTATTTGTATATATAGCAGGAAATGATTTAAAACAGGTCCAACTACTCAAAGTTAATCAACCACACGTTTTCTCTCTATCAAAACGTGAATATTATAAAGATTGAATCATTTATATTGATCAAATAGTAGACATTTTAATGTAAACAAATAAAGAAAAAACTGCTTATATATAATATAGAACTGTTATAGACATTTTTATAAATAGTTCTTGCACCAATGATCGTTTAGCTAGACTAATTAAACTCTTTAACAAATGATTATACACCACTCATTAAATTCTATTCCTAGATGCGTATTAGAACTCAAGACTTAGCTATATTGCTTAAAAATATATAGAAAGAACTGATTCATACATTTGTTAAGTTAAATGATGTAATAAATTGAAATTGCAGATCAAAATGTATAATTAGGTTAACTTATGGTAATAACATATTGTCAAACTATGAAAATTACAAATATAATAAATTAACTCACCATCAATTTAGCAATATAAGGTGATAAGCTTAAAATACATGAAAACACGTTAAAAAAAAGTGTTGTAAAACTTACAGATAAGAAAATAGTTATGACAAAACAATGATCAAGTTAAGGTAAAATAATAATTCAAATTATAAAATTTGGGCTAAAAGGTTATCTGCAAATAGGTTATAATGAAATGATTGAGTGTTGATATACAACGACTTTAAGATATGCAATATTTAATGAAACAATGCTTAAAGTTTAAATAGTTATTAAAGTTGACTAGTATAAAATTTAATTTATAGGTTAACAAATTTGAGATGGATTTAAGTTAAGCGACGTAGATAATTTTGTAATATTCTAAAATTTATCTGTTTTTCTATTTTTGCCTTCTTTTAAATCATAAATTCTAATTCAAATCCACTCCTTACTTTCAAATTGTTTAGAATGTTTTCTAAAATCATAAGATACGTATCGCTATTCCTAGTATCAATATTAAAGTTTATAAAACTAATTACGTTATTGATATAATAAAATTATCTTAGTGCTAGCACACTCATGAATTATGATTAATATGAGCATTAACTATATACAAAAAACTACAATAATCGTCGATAACATTAATACATTTATTAGTAAATCTAATTTAACAGTTATACACTAATATGACCATCCACAAATCAAACCCTGGATTGTAGATCAATAAGAAACATGATATATTAAATATTTCGAAAAATATTACGATTACTTTTTTATAACCTTTTAATAAGTAGATAATTTCACATGTTACATAATACTTTGCCTAAGTGACTGCAACACATTATTAAAAGAGTATATTCTATGATATGAATACACCAGTAATGTCTCAACTCACATCTTAAATTACAAGACAAGTGTACAAATTTGAGTGAGTTCATAAATTAGTTTTGTTATCATTCTATCTATCTGTTCTTAAACATTTTGCAGGTTTTCATTATTACATTTAAAACAAATCCTATGAGCAAATCTAAGCTCTCACAATCGTTTCATTAAATGGAATCAAAACGAAACAAAAGTTTCCGTAATTTGTTTTAATTTCGAATTTTATTTTTAAATTATTATTCAAACTTTCAGGATGGAAAGAGGGAAGAGGTGTTATACTTAGATTATTATTTAATTGAAGTGGTACTGGTTTCTTTTTCTCCCCTCATTTGAACATGTCGAGCTCACTTCAATGTTCTCGGTAGGGTACAGGCGAGTTTTTCAGTTATCCGCTACTTCCCCTTATTTTTCATACTCTGCCACAGGCTATACGCAACGGGTGTAAAATGTACTTAGAGTTTTGTCCTGGTAGTTGTTAGTAATTGTTTGAATGTTTCCCAAATTTTATTTTTGTCTGTTGTATACTTCAGGCCTGATTAAAACTAAAGTGGGATTGTAATTTCAAAATAAAATATTTAGAATATATGTTACCACCGTGATGAATTTTAAAATGAATCCTTACATATTATACAATTACATATTAACGTATGGGTTTATATAATTATTCTCTTCTGTATTTAGTTTTTGCTTTTTTAATTTAGCGATAGATATTTATATTTTTATAATTTTAGAACAATGTAAAAAGCTAAGTTTTTAATATAGCTAGTATAGTATTTTTTGTATTATAGTCGTAAATATTTTGAGCTACTAGATTAATAGTACATAGTGTATAGAAATGTTTATACACAATTTAAAAGTAATTAGGTTTAAGAAATGTCACTGAGCTTAACTTTATCCAAATAAAGACACCATTATGATTTTTATTATATAATTAAATATATAAAAAGTTATTAGCTGTTAAAAACTGTAGAATAAATGTTTGCTTGATATTATTATTTATTATTATTATTAGCACCACGTCTTACTACCCGTTCGGGCAATAAACACTCACGCTAATGTGAAATGGTAGGGTGATTGTGAGATGAAATGAAGGACCTACAGTTTAACGTGGAATCCGAACCACGGTGGAGGTCTGGAATTCCTCACATTCACAAGATGTCTTGTCAGAGGTGAAGGAAGGGTTTGGTAATCAGATAAATCTTTGTCGGGACCGAGGATTGAACCCCGTCCGCCAGCATAGAGTTCTGACACCTTACTCCTAGACCGCCAGGTCACCTGCTTGATTCTTACTTAGCAAGCAGGCTTTGAGTTTGATCTTAATACCTCGGACAATGATAATCGTTGTATCCAAACGCGGCTAAGTATAGTCCCTAAAAATGAATATTGCTTTAAAAAAAATAATTAAATACATTAATTATCCCAGTCAGAAAAACGCAGATGTTTGCTAAAATATAGTAGCCATCTCCACGTGAAATTTCTTTAATCGTATTCTCTCAACGTTACTCCTAAGTTTAAGTGGCTCGTTTGTGAAAACGGTGTTAAGTAAATAATTATAAAAACATATTCATTAGTTTGAGTATATCACATTTCATAAAACTATTTTCAGTCAAAGATAGAAACAAAGATGAAATGGAAAAGAAATAGAAAATGTTCACTTTATGTCGAACCAATACAAGTTACTGTTACCACTTGTCACCAGTCTCTTTAAAGGATTGGAATTGGGTTTGAAAATATTGAGGGTAGCTGGATGGCAGTGAAGTGGGGTAGGAGGTGAGTACTACCCAACCATTCAAAAACTATTCCTGAAAACCTGCCAAGCTGGCTGCCATGTCGGCAGCCAGAATAGTCTTCTACTTGCTTTTGTTTTGATTTAATATCCGCCTGGGCAAGCCCTAGGAAAGGATTGTTTTATCTTTCAGCCGCACGCCGCGCCACTGTACTTGTATTTATTTTTAGTGGTGTGGGCTGGTGGGTGGAGAGAGATATACTAACATCCTTTCTTTCTAAAAATATATTATCTCTCTTTCTTGTTTCTTACTTCTCTCTTCATTTTAACTCATCAAACAAGAGGGAAAGAGGGAGAGGCTTAGAAACGATTCTCTTCTAATTCTCTAGATAATTCTATGTTTCATACCATCCCACATATATTCTTATAAGCCCAGACAAAATAAATTTTCAAGCTGATATTTCAGAAGTAAAGGAAGAGCTCAATTTAAAATAAGTGGTTCGTTAAATAGTATTAAGTACAGTATGAGAATTATGTTTTAAAAATGGCAATTAAAATTAATAGATAGCTCATGTGTGCTGATATACTTGAAAATAACATATTATTGGCAGTTATATAAAAATGTAAGTTAACCTCGTCACATTTAATTTTGTGTCTCAATATAAAATTCTTTAAATCCACTTCATTAGGAATTTAGAATAATTAAATCAACACACGACTAAACAAGTGAATAAGTGAATTAAAATAACAGACAAGTTTATTCCACAAAACGTATTTAAGTACGGTTTTCTGAATTTTTTATTTCACAACATTAATGAGTAGTTTTTTTAAATCCATTATTGTCTGAAATTGGCTTAGCTTTGTTCAAATTTAGTATCTGGGTAGTGTTTCACACGATAAGTAGCAATGCAAAGTCGTTTTAGAATTAAAAATGATTTAAGGTTAGGAGACTGACCTACGATTTTTGAAGATTTTGTTCCAAACTATAAGAGTATAAACGGTAATTTATGTAAGATAGTTTTACTCACCTCAGTGGCGTAGTTAGCTAACGCGCTAGTTTTGTGTTGAGCTAGACTGATTAGGACGGGGAGATATAGGTTAGAATCTCACTTGGGTGAACTGGGGGCGTTTTTTCCATTCTTCCTCCATGCAAATGGTGGTTTACTTCCCCTATACTAAACTTGCCCAATTCCTAACTCATTAGTGTAATTAGTACTTAAGTGTATAGCCCAAACTATTAGTAAGACGCATTGCTATATAAAATAAAATAAATGTTAGATATTTTTTATAACGGTTCAAGTTTTTACTAAAACAGTATTTATCAGTATACCAACAGTAGCATGCAATTAATTCGAACACAGGTTTTTTTTTCTACTTTGTGGCTACACTGCTTGACCACACCTGTTCTTTGAGTTTTCTGATAATGTGAGGTTATTGTTATTTGTTTATATAGCAATTGGCATGTATTAAATAGTGTTTTGTGGAAGTTTATTTCATGGTTTATTACAAAATAATATCTTCACATTCTATGTATTGTGTGTAGTAAAATAATGGAGGTAATTCAAAGGAAACTTTCCATAATTGTTTCTTTTCTGAGCATACCAGTATGACACAACGACGAATAGTTTTTGAGTGTGGCGTTGGATTAGGTACAGTGAATACGATTTTAATTTTTTTTTAAAGAAACTGGTTTCTTTTCACCTTAAAGGAAGGGCAAGTTTTGACGTAAAAAAAAAAACAACTAATCCAACACAGGTTAGGTTATTAGTGAGAAACAGTAAACTTGAACCAAAAATATCTACTGTGGACTTAAATCGAGAACTAGCATACATTGAAACATATTTACATGTGACAAATGTTAGACGCAGACTTCTTGCAGATGGACAGAAAGCTAGCCGGCCAGCTAGAAAAACAGCTTTTAACACCAGTAATGTGCAAAAAGAGGTTCTTGTTGGGCAAAGCACATGCAAACTGGACCAAAGATGACTGTAAAAATGTTATGTTTTCTAACGAGTCACATTTTTATGTTCAGAGGCAAAGAGTTACATACGTTAGAAAAGCATCAATTGAAAAAACTTTACCAGATCATATCCAACAATCAATTACATGCTCAATGTTTTTGTATAATGTTGTAAACTCAGAGAATTCACCACGACACCCGTCAATGGGCAACTTCAATTGTGTGTAAATTGTTATTTGTTCAATAAACTCTTGTATGCCTTGTACTTTTTCTCTCAATCATAACACCCCCCTTAGTGGAGGCATGTGCCACACAAAATAGTACTATTTTGTATTAAATTGTCTTTATATTAAAAGAAAAGAGAGAGAAAGTATGTGCTGTGCCAAGTAGGCCCTAATATTTATTTTTAGAGATAGGAAATGTTATTCCTCGATACCTATAGATTCTTAAAGGTATCGAGAGAATCAAAAATCAAGAAAATACCTTGATTCCTGATGCCTTGATTCCTAAAGATACGTGCAAATGATTGTGAATGATATGTTAAGAGATTAATGAATATACAATGTTAAAGACCGTTCGTAAAGAGTTTTTTTTGTTATTGCATATATTTGTATAGTGAAACTTTTAAAAGCATTGATTAAATATTAGAGACTATAAATTGATGTTTTGTTTTAATATGTAAACATATTTACCGTGGTACCATAATGTATTCAAGAAAAAAAATCCTTATTAATTTAACAGATACAAACCCTGCGTTAGGAAGTATATTACAATAATGCTTTCCAAATTTACTGTTACAAATTAAATAATAATTTAGGTAAAGATTATTTCAAAATTTTAAAGCCAAAATTAAAATAACACGTTTTAATAGTCTAATAAATATTTTATAGACGTTTACCAGGTTTCCAGAATAAAATCAGTTTGGTAAAAAAAAGGCTCACCAATCACGGCAGCAATATTGGTTTTACCTTCTTCAACCATTCAGTGAAGATGCTACAAAGTGGCAAGTAAATTAAAATTCCTTTTCCATATTTTAGTGTGAAAAACACGAGTGTATACTACTCTTTAAACCAAACTATTGCAACCAATGGGAGAAGTTTATCTTTCCATTTTCACTAAAAATATATTAATCTAGTAACATAAATAAAATATTTTCATAAACCAATAATGGCCATTCCCACTTAATTTCAAGCCTACTCCAGTAAGAATCGAATATTGAGGAATAGAGGTAAGAATTTAAAAATCGGAATCGAAAAATTGGTATCGTCCCATCTCAATATATATTTTATTGTAATATTGATTGGAAGAAACACAAACGTTAAAGTAACTAAAAATTTATTTCTCATACAAACTATATTAATCCCTTGTGAATGTGAGGAATGCCAGGCCTCCACCGTGGTTCGGATTCCACGTCCTCCATTTCAAATCACGATCACCCTACCATTACACATTAGCGTAAGTGCGTACAACCCGAATGGGTAGTAAGACGCGGTGCTAATAATAATAATAATAATAATATGGTAGGGAGGGGCTATTTGGATCAAGGGGCTATTTGAATCAAAATAAGAATTCAAGCTAGTGCGCTGTTATTCTGCACATATTTTTTAATATTTAGTTCTTCTAATTTACGGAATGATCTACTGGCTGTAAATTGGTATGAATTTTTTTTTAATTTTTAAACGTTTAAATAGCTGAAAAAATTGTTTTTCAAGATAAATAAAAGTGAGATTACATACTTTTCATAGTGATGTAAATAATTTTCTTTGCGTTGTAAGGTCTTACTTACCCTCTTTTAGTGGTTTATTTCGAAGTAATTGTTTTTAACCTATAGCTTATTCTTCTGGGCTCATCAGCAAAAAGTTTGAGCGTATTATATTGGAAAACAATAGAGTTATTTTATATTGAAAAATAGTTTGCTTCCGGGGCTATTTGAATCACTTTTTAGGGGGCTATTTGGATCATTATTTTCTTGCGTTTTTATTTATTTTTAGAATATACCATTAATTATTTATCGCTTTTTGACACTTCGTAGAGTGAGCTTATAGGATGTCAAATTATCGTAGTTGTTGGATTTGAAAATAAAAACTTTTGAATTCAATCTTAAAAAGAAACTAAACATATTAACTACTACACATTATTTCTAACTGGTACTCAAAGCTTGAAGAATAGCACTGGTTTACTATTTGTCTCGTTTACAACACTTAGATGTGCTATAGTTGTAAGTTGTAGATTAGACAGCCCTGTTAAACACTGTCCTAACTGGCTAACCCTATAACGGTAATCTTGAAGGGAGGGGGAGTGGGGTAAAAATGGTTTCAGTATTTTGCCGGACCACCTCAAACAGTTAGATGGAACTGTGTTTCTCGGTTTGGTTTAGTGATACTGTGTTTGAATGTATAAACAGTTAATTGTTATTTAGTAATACCTAATCTTCGTGAGGGTAAGTCCTAGTATATTAACATCTTAGCCATTTTTACAATATTTAAATACAATATAACTTAAACGGGTAAAATTATCTAAGTTATTTTAGTGTTTTTATTTAGTTTTAAAATATGATTCTAGATGTTTCGAGAATACAAAAAATAATAGATACCAACAATGGTCCAAAGAGGGAATGACACAGTCCCTAAACGGTAAACTTAACGAAAACTAGAGTGTCAGAGTAGCTGAATCACATTTCAAGGTACCGTTCAGTACACTGCAAAGAAGAGTTCGGCCAGCTAGACTACTTAAAACCGATGATGGGCTCTACCAAGATAAACCAATTGTAATACAAAAGTCAATAGGCCATACTACAGTCCTATCCTTCGAGCAGGAGAGAGCCCTAGTAGAAATATTAAAAGTTATTTGTAATCGTGGTTTTGGTTATTCATCAGAAAGTGTGCATAAAGCTGCGTTCCAGTTTGCTAAGTTTCTTAACCCCTAAGACCCCTTGGAATGATTATGCCAAAATTGCAGGCGAGGATTGGTTTATTTCTTTCATGAAGTGACATCAAGATATCTCCTCGAGAAAGCCAGAAGGTTTGTCAAAATCTCGCTCTGAGGAAATAAATAGAAATGAAGTAGAAGGATGTTACAAATTACTAAAGTATGTCACAGTTGATCTTGGAATCCATGTTCAGCCACAATCTGTTTACAATATGGATGAAATTAGTTTTCCGATGACCAACAAACCATCTAAAATATTAGCAGAAAAGGGGAATAAAGCGGTAGTCTCATTTACAAGCTTAGAGAGAGGTGAAAATGTGACCGTTGTAGCAATAGTGGGGTTTTTATACCCCCAGTCATGATGTGCAAGGGGAAAAGGATGAAAGAGGAATTTAACATTGGAATGCCATCGGAATCATTAGTACTAATGTCAAAGAGTGGGCATATGAATTAAGAATTGTTCCTAAAATGGCTGCAACATTTTCAAAAACACCAATCTTCTGGAAAATGCAAGATTATTTTAGATGGCCACTCATCACACCACTCTTTTCAGTGTCTTGAATTCTGTTTGCATAACTAAATAGAGCTATTGTGCCTTCCACCTAACACCACGCACGTTCTGCAGCCTCTTTATAGGTCGTTTTTTAAACCCCAAAAAGCTTTTTATTATCAAGAAACTAATTCATTCATTCACAAAAACCCAAAAAGCAAAATCGCCAAATTAACCTTCTGCAGACTGCTAAATGTTGGAAAGGAGCAATTGTTGGGACTGCGGTCAAAGGTATTGAATGTACAGGGATATTCCCTTACAATTGCGATAAAGTGCCCGAAGAAAAATTTCTTCCTTCCCACACCTTTATTGCAGATAGGCCTCTAGGAGAACCGGAAACTCCATTTTACACAGCAGGACCATCAAAAATACAACGAACATCTACCATTACTTTTTCTCAAGTCTTACCAACACCGGTCAAAGCTTCACACACATACAAACAAAGAGCCTGACGTCTAACATCACAAGAAAATGTTGATAAAGTAATATCGAAAAGAGCTTTACTGTTCGAAAAAGAAACTATTACTGGCATGACCTTGAAATAACGAGTCTCTAAGAAGCCTAAATGACGTATTTTATCTGAGTTCGCCACACCCATCAACTCAGATGAAGACTATAATAACGATAATGTTTTTGATAATGAATAATAATAAGAATAAGAAACTGCACCATGTGTTTTTTGTAAGGTTACTTATCTTGACAAAAATTCAAGTGGAATTGGAGACTGGATTAGGTGTCAGACCTGAAAATTGTGGTTTCATGACGTATGTGTCGGGGTCTTTGGAAAAAAACAGTTTAATTGTCGGAAATGCATATGAACATTTTGTTTGCATCTAGTAGTATAAACCTTCAATAAAAAAAATTAAACTGTCTATACTTATGGTAAAATATAAAAATAAATATGTTATCCAAATAGCCCCACGTTTTTACTAAATTGTTATTTCCACTTGATAATGTTAATTATGTCCTACTTAGATTTAAAAAAAAACTATTACTAGTTATGGTTCATAAGATATGAATGAAGATATAAATACCTTTTAAAAAGTTTTGCAAGCATATTATAGGTAAAAACTTAAATTTAAGTTTAAATGACCCAAATAGCCCCACCCTACCATAATAATAATACTAATAATAATAAGCTATTAACCAAAATTTTAAAATGTTATCTATATAAAGAGCCATTGTGTGCCTGTCTGTCCACTGTTTTTTTCTATCAAACTTTGGTACCATCAAGGTTCAAAACTTAAACTTCATTAGTTTAGTGTTGTAACTAATCACAATAATCTGAAAATTGAATATTTTTTGTTATGGGGTGGTCTCAGGGGATATTAGGCACACCACGATCACGTAAACAGAGCGTGCAACCATGCATTTTTTTATAGCGCCTTACCCGTGAAAATAGTATGATCTATCAGCATGTAATATATAGAGCTTGTTTTCAAGTAGGTTATATAAAGGGATGTAAACTTAAGTTTAGAAGCTTACAGGTAGAACATAATAAAAAATAACAACCTAGTTTTGAATAACTCTACACACGAATATAGGTTCCAAATTTACTACTCATGACTGCTGTTTTTTGTTTACCCCCAGGGGAGACTCTTTCTCTTCAACCCTAACCCCCCCACCCCAATTTTTTGTTGTACAAGACGGCGGACGCCTCGATCTCCCCACGTTACTGCTTTTACCCCCATAGGGAAAGCGCGCGTGGACCACAATGCACCGCGCAACTACCCCTGAGGGGAGCAACAAGCAAGTTAAGCTGCCTTCTCTTTATATCATCTCTGTGTAATTTTTTCACCCTCAACCCCTTCACCGCAATGTGGCGCGGGGTGTAAATGTGGGGAGGAGCCCGCGGGGAGGTTTTAGAAGGAAGTATTTCGCACCAAGAGCTACCACTGTGAAACGTGTGAGATCCAACACGACTGCTATGAGAGGAAACCACGTGAGCTCACTAATTCTTGGTCAACACCTTTTAAAGAGATAGAAAACTCCAGAAACTTCTAAGAAGCGTTTACCGTTATTTTTGATAAATGCTTACAGAACCAATTTAAAGGAAGGTGTTAATCTTTTTCTTGGCTTTTTCGGGGACTTTTATTTTAAAATCATTGGTTGTAGAATGGAGAAGATGGATGTCATTTCAATGGTATAGATTAGAGCTATCAGTAATTTATCTTTTATATTCATGATGTAATGGGGCTCAAATTAGGGTCTATATTCTTAGAGTTCTTATAATAAAAAATATTTTATTCAAAATAAATGGTTGTCTTAGCTGATCTGTAAGATGAAATTGACAACGTTAATTATCAACAGCTCTTGATTATGTTTCGAGAGTGTATTGTCATATGATGAGAAACTTCAAGGATGCCCGTGACAAATATTCAAGACCTGTTAATAAAACTAAACGTAGAAAATCACACTAACTGCATCTACTGAAGTGAAGTTATATTTACTGTGTCCTAAACATATTTTTGATATAAGCACAAACTTCGAATTAGCTTAAAAATGGCATCTTGGCACTGGCCGTTATTCATTAACGTTTTAAGGCAGAGTCTGTGATGGACGTTGGGATATAATCGGTTACTCAGAGCTATATTGATATATCAGAGCCAACGGCGATTCGGGTATGGCTTTATGTTGCCAATAGTACAAGATACATTGTGCATTCCAAGTGGATCCAGGGGGAAGAAAGCAAAACTATACTATTAAGTTCATAAGGGCGAAGCTTGAGGGATGAATGATTATTAATATATATATATATATATATATATACTTATTTATTTGTTTAGCACAGCATATTTCCACCCGTGCTGGTTATACGATTATGTACTAGCTACGATAATAAGCCTAAGATCAATAAGGCTGAATTTGGAGAAAGTATACCCACGTTGAGAGAGAGAGAGAGAGAGTGTGTGTGTGTGTGTGTGTGTGTGTGTATAAAACCATTTTGTAAAATCACCCTCGGTGAACATGAGCGGAATGTGAACCCTGATCTCCCCGTCATCGAATGTGCTTCAAGAGAGACGTCTTAGATCAAGCGGCCAATGAAGCTGGTAATGATTATCGTAATTATTGGAAATCAACCGTAACATACTGAAGAGAATGAAAAATGAAACCCGGGCATGGCTACCTGGATATCTCATTGGTAGAGCGTTGGTGCGATAAGCCATAAGTCCTGAGTTCGAACCCCGTGTCTATGTGTCATTTTTAAACTTATTCGAATAGAATTAACTTACAGCTAGTTTTCGTAATTTTAATCGTTCATCCAATAAACTTCGTCCTTCATATATAGGCCTGATTAATCGTATAGTGTTGCTTTCTTACATATTTTAAAACTGCAGATATGTGAGCCATTACTCATGTTTCTTTCCATCACACACCCAAGTCTCAATTTTCTATTTCCAGGCGGTGGAAAATGTGATTTATTCACTGACAAATCTTTCACGTTGTTAGAGTGGTATTGTTGGAGGAAGGAGAAGAAACAAAACATGCTAACCGAAATGAAGTACACAAATAAATTAGCTCCCCTTTTTTATGGCTTTGGGCTGAGTTTTTAATGATTAACTTAGAATTTACAAACGAGGGAAACAATTTAAAAATCATGCATTCAATCAATGTTGGTATTTTGACAATTCATTAGTTTCATGACGTTACATAATTGTAATTTATTAGTGGTATTTAAAGAGCACTTTCTGAACTGAATGAATATATAAGTAAACTTTCTATGAGTGAGTGTGAAAGGGCCTATCAATTTTGCTGAAAAGGTATCCACACATACCTTCCATAACTCTTTTACATTCCACAATCGATATAGGACTGACGGTTTTACTTCCCCTCCGAAGAAAATGTTGCTATCAATTTTTATCGCTCAAGAAAAATCCGTCGATCCCGGCTGGGTTTGAACCCATGAACAATGGGTCTTTAGGCGGACACACTACCTCGAGACCCCTCAGGTAGAACTTTATATAATATTTCATAATATTGCAAAGCCTGAACATATTTGCTTTACGACCTCACTTATTGGATCTATCGAAATATCCCATTTACAAGCCCCACAATTCTCTGGACACATATCTAACTAATTAAGCAGATACAATTATACACATATTAACTTCATTTCCCTGGTGTACTGGATTAATTGCATAAAATGTTTACCGCCGCAGAAATTGTTACAACGGTTGTTCGAATTCATTAGAATTCGCAACAGCAGAGACTCATTACAGTTCAATTATCTGACACTAGATAAGGGTTCCCGTTATCAATCGATCAATCAGTTTCAACTGTAATTACATATGCTCGTTACAAATAAATGATTTGTTACACAACCAGTCCCGTTTCAACACAATTATAAGCCGATTATGGCTTAGGGGCGTAGATTAGACGACGTCCTTCAATAAGCTCGGTTAATTAATTTAATACGTTTTGAACAAGGTTTGATCACTTTTTTAATTACATAAAAGTCGTAACACCGGCGATCCCCTTAAATTAAAGTCGAAATTTTAATACCTTCATATTAACAATGGCTACCCACATCGTTGGTAGCATGGTCTAACACGTCACTTTCATGAAATACTGTATTACTAGTAATGGGGATATAAAGGTTCGAGTCCCGGTTGTGCTGAGAGTTTGTTTTCATAAATAGTTTCCCACTCTCTCTCTCTTTACACAAATTAAGGTATATTTCCTCTGAAAATATCTTTCTCATCCCTATGCCATTTAATTAAATATTATTTGGGTAAAGCCCAAATGATCCTAAAACGTAGTTAAAAACTACTATTCAACACCACTCCTCATAAACCGTAGCTTTAGTACTCATTAAGATACCCAGGTACATAACATTGTATGATGTATCATCTGAACTTGGGACGTAAAGTAAATCAAAAGGAAAAGACTTTCAAATATATCGTGATCTCTATTTCAAAATGGCCTGGAGATATTGAACACATATATACAGACAGGATAGTGACCAATAGCAATTATAGTGAAATGATGGTCCCTCTATCATATTGGACACCAAAACTATATAACTTATATAATATATTCAAAAGATTAATCCAAGTTAGTAAACTTTTTTCAAACAATATATGTGTTTCTACTGATTGTTGCTTTTAATACTAACCTATCCCTCCAAAATATATCTCTGTATCTTTTAAAGTGGTCACGGAAGATTAGTGTGAGGAAGATAACTGCCCTTATATTTTAAATCTTATAGCGCATTCTCAAAAAGACAAGTGTCTTACATCAGTGCTCTTTAGAGATATGCCTGACTTTTCAACTGGGTAATTGGGGTTGGAACCATAGAAGAGTGTGCTTGCCGTTGTGTTAAAATATGATAGATCTTCCTTCAGCCTTTTTTTTCATGATAACGCTGTTAAATTTACTTAAAATAAATATTCTGCTAACTTACGTATTAGTTTGAAGACCTATTTCTCAAGCCCACCAACCTGGCAATTATTATATAATGTGCGGTCCTTTAACTTATTGTGTGGTGTATTGGGAGGCAACAAATCTTTGATATTAAAGTCTATTTTATGACACACTATGATTTGGTCCAAGTTTTCAGCTTTCTTTATCGACGATCCTACGTCAATTTATACTTGGCCTGCTCCAATATTGGCGTCTTTGTGGTTTCCAGCCGAGAGATTATCTTTCACATTGTTCTTATCTCTCCGGAGAAAGTACCCAAGCCATCGCCCCTTGCTGTGTGTGGACACCAGTTGGATGGGCTTCTGGTTAGTTTTGTTGCCAGATCTTCATATGACACAATGTTTGGCAAGCATTAATATAAGTATGATCCTTAGACATCTGTGATAAACGTCCACGGTCTTTGGGTAAGGTATCCAGTTGTTTTCCATGTCTCTTATCTGTAGGGACCAACTTCACCTTGCTCCGAAAGATCCAAAGTTTGGTCTACACGCTTAATATTTTGTATCTCCGGATTAGTGTCAAGCTGATAAATAACTCCTTGGATTGATTGATTTGGCTCTCGATGTCTTCGTCTGTACATCAATTTGTGATGATGCTACCCATTTAGCAGAACTTCCTGAGTAACGTGAGTACTAATGATTATTACTAAGATGATGGTGATGATGATGATAGCCTATAATAATAATAATTATTATTATTAGCACCGCTTCTTACTACCCGTTCGGGTTTTACGCACTTACGCTAATGTGTAATGGTAGCATGATTGTGAGATAAAATGAAGGACCTACAGTTAACGTGGAATCCGAACCACGGCGGAGGCCTGGCATTCCTCACATTCACAAGATGTATTGTCAGAGGTGGATAGCCTATCATAATTTTAAAATGATGGTAGGGTACTCAAAACTAGCTCCAACATTTTTCATAGTATATTTAATTCCTCTTTCAGAAAGGAGAATTTGAACATAGCTGGTATGATTGAAAGCATGGTACAGGGTTGTGAAATAAAACCAACTCTGGTTTTAGTAGAATTAAATAAATGACACGTTTCTGACTGAAGTGGAACTGAAAGGATCAAGTATTAATGAGAGAGGGAGACTCATCGCCACCATTTCACATTAAACTATTTTATATTTTATTATGTAAAAAGGTACAGAAGCTAAACTAAAAAAAAAAAAAAATGAGAACGAGTTGGGTACTTTTTGTCTTAAACTGTTGTGTAGTTACAATACTTTATTTATTTTTAGATTTTTCAGCGCAAAATCTTACCATCTGTTAGGGTTACGCGCATATGTTTAAGATACGCGCAAGGGATGATGAATGTTTAAATTAGAGGAAGTATACTCGAACTTCAAAGAGTAAACCGTGTAAAATCATTTAGGAAAACCAACTCTCAGTATACCCAACTGGGATTTAAACCCCAATCTCCCTGTCTTCAGCAGTCTAGTTCATTTCACTTTGCCACGAATTCTGTTCGCTATTCAGCTGGATAGAACCCATCATTACTAACAAAAGTTTTGTGCGTATCAGAGTTAAAAGAAAAAGGGAGATGATTATTTTTAAATGAGCACGTTTTTAGTTTGACTATTTTCAAATAAACTATTGGGAGTCACTTTAAAAAATAAAAAAAAGTTCTCCCAACACCGCCATCTGGTAACATTGTTAAAACAGAGTTCTGGGTTCAATTACTGAGAAGTCAAATACTCTAGCTCTGAGCACTCGCTCTCCACGCTTCCAATAACCACCACTGGATGTCGGAAGGATAAGAGTGGAAAGGGGTGAAGTGGTTTTAGGTGAGGGGAAACGGCGACAGTAATTACAAAATATTGGATGTCCCCGAGCTGGTGCAAAGGGCCATTAAACTCTTTCACCCCCTCCCAGTTTTCAAACCACCACCCCTTTCAACCCCCTGCTGCAAATTTACCACCTACCCTTAAACCTACACTTTCCTACACCAACAAGTTGACTTAGTCTCTCTATGGGAGTAGAGGGGAAGGTTCACTAATTGTTGTTAGTACAAAGCTATTAATTTGTTCGCAGCTATATTATAAATTCAAGTTATCCATTGAATATTCATTAAATTTGATATTAGGATGGGAATTGTTAGGGTACGAAACGATGGTTATAACGTGGCACAATGGGAATTAAATGATCTATTTGAAAATTCAATGAAAAAAGTCGACGGAGTGTTTGATTAGAGAGGTTTTTTGTAAGCTTATATCATAAGTTTCATTTGCTTTACTAAATGTTTGGTTTAAAATTATTATTTAAAAGTATTATTAGTGCTAATTGTATTGTGATTATCTGTGTAAGTCTACTTAAGATTGTTAGATTAAAAAAAATACCGTAAACTCATATATTTTTATTTCAGAAAATTATTAACTAACTTTATTTCTGGAATAATGTTTATCAATTTAAATGTGACTAATGCCAACTTTATGAATATCACTTTATAGTTTGTACTTCAGTTTATCTTATTATAAGAACGTTAGCACCAAAGGCATTATCAAACGAACTAGATTGAAACAATAACAGCGTCTACAGCTCTATTTACACATTCACGTATCGATCAAAGTAATTGGTGGTTGGATGTGTCACCTGCCGTTGGGTCTGGTGTATTCCATGTTTGTTAATATTTCCATGTTATAATCAAATTCTGGTTGAATATACGAGTATTTCCTCTTGCTTTATTCAATAAATTTAAAATGGCATCTAAAATATTAAAAATGACACAGCATGACTAAAAGTTAATACTATTATAACCAAACAAGAATATATCTCAAAGTAATCTTCGAACAAATCCTAATATTAATAATACCTAGTCGAACCATATTTTACCACGATTTAACTTCAAATGATGACTTAATGAATCATTTCAGAGGCCTTATACACATTGTAAAAGACATATATAGCCATTCATGCACACAGTCTACCAGTGAGTAAGATGTTGAATATTCGTATAGTTAGTTCTAGCCCGATATCGATTGATAAATTACCTCGTCTTTCGTTCAGTAAGTTGTCAGTATATCAGGAGGATTTGTGAAATTATTGGGAAAGAAACTTTTAAAAAAGTTATATTTTTGTATGATTTGTGACCTTCAGAGTATATTATTAAATTAAACTAATAAAACTAATAATAATTAAAAGGTTTAACGAATAAAAACAATCTCTATATCTCTATTCTTCCACACTTTTGTAAGGATTACTTCATAAAATGAGATAACTTACGCGAACTACAAAAACAATGCGCTACTATTTATATCTTCGGCCTTGATGAAAACAAAACAAACGGCTAGCTGCTGTACAAGATCTGAGAAGAAGAACAGAGAAGGAAGGTGAGTAATGTTGTTGTGCGAAGGATGTAAGGGGAAGAAGGAAGAATATGAGTGAAGAAGCAAAGGATGCTCATCCACTCTTTTTATTCAAGAGATGCAATTCTATGCGCTCTGACGCGTCTCGGTTCGTCCTTGTACTTTGCGCTAAAATGGAATATCTGCACTATTTATTTTATCTTTAGACACATGTTTTGTTTTTACTTTCTCGCTATCTTATAGCTAGAGAAGGTATTGTGAACGTCAACAAAAATTGAACCCAAGATTTTGTTGACGCTTGACGTTTCATGAACCCCCAAATGCAAAAAATATATTTTTGACTTTCCGTCTGTATGACTGTCTGTACCTCCAACTAGAGCCTAAACTATTTTACCGATCGAGCTAAAACTTGGTGTCTTGGGTTTCTATATGGTTGCCCCGAGGGATATTTGGAATTGGATATCTAACCCTAATACCAAGGGTAGTTTACTGAAGGTAAAAAAGAGAAAAACACGGTTCTCTCTAAATCGGTTCTAATGATTTTGATTAAATTTAATTTTAAACATTTATAAATATAATCTGAAAATTGAAAAATGACACCTGGACGCGTGAATCGAACCCGGGACCTTCGGCTAAGTACGCCACTGCTCTTACCACTGAGCTATCCAGGATTCGTCTCGTGCCCATGGTCATTCTTCACGCATAGTTTAAGGCAGAGTCTAATATGGAATGCAGAAGTCGTCAGCTATATATTGTGATTATATGAGATCACATCCATCAAGGTCCCGGGTTCGATTCCCGTGTCCAGGTGTCATTTTTCAATTTTCAGATTATGATTTCCTGGTGGTATTATCCCCATTAACACGCTTTAACAATAGTTTCGGCTATTTGTTACATTTATAAATATTCCAAACAAAATAGTTTACCTCAATATTTCAGCAAAATTACTTTAGGGGCTCCAGTCTGATGCGTAAATTATCTTTTTTTATAATATCTCATAAACTATTTGATATATGAAATTATTTATCATTACAAATATGTAGGTGTCTCCATAACACAAATATTTTACAATGAGCATATTTTTATAAAACCAATCACTTTCAATCTATACCTAAATATATATATATATGTTTTAACTTTTCGAACACAAAGGGTAGAAGTATTGAGACCGCAAAAGAAAATCTAACCTGAAATGCTGATGGATGTCGATGTCTCAAGATCCCCTAAACACTAAAAAGTTGTCTTTGCAATGACGTCTGACTGTGTGTCTGTTTAAACTAAAATTAAGAATAGTTTGAGAAAGGGCGAAAAGAGGAAAAATAGATTTTTTCATAATCGACTAACGATTTTGATTAAAATTCACATCTAGGTGTTTATTAAGATTATAAATAATCTAGCTATTTTCATTTTACCATGAAAATGAATTTTAGGGTACTTTACAAAAACAAGCTTCCGTATCTCCGCAACTATTTGAGATACTAAATAATTTATCTATGCAAAATTGTAGTACTGTTAAAAATAAAATATAAATTTTGTTGAGACATATTTTTATAAATCCACATGTTTATGAGATATTGGCAAATATATTGATACCATTTTGTGAACTTTAGTTGTAGATAGATACTACTTAAGTTTTACTGCTAAAAATTCTCCAATGGCATAGAGTAATTAAATATAAGTAAGTCTCTTAAAGTTTATGTTGTTTTTCCTTAAACCTTTTTAGGATAAATGTGTATACAACACAGATCTATATTCATTTTAAACTCAATAATCAATATTTTAATTTTGTATTGGTCAAAATTTATAAATGAGGAATTTAATAGCAGTGCGATGGCATGAAGATTTGCAACACCTAATAAAATGTCGAGAATCTTCACTGGAAGGGGAAATTTTAATTCGAAGTGTTGACTCTTGTGGACCCAACATTGATCTTTTTTATCGGTCCAAACATACAAATGAGGACATTATTTCTTTAAAAACAAAATTATAAGATTTAAAACCGGGACTAAAAATTAAAAAGTTTTACATAAGTATAGTGCAATTTATACTTGGGTTTGCTAGTGTACATTATTTCATTTCACATATATTACGAGTTTTGAGTAAATATCTCCATTTTCAAACAATAGACAGAGAAATTCCATGTGGAATTCCGTACCATTTATTTATAAAATAATGAAGGGTATATTTTTTAGCACCGCATCTAATTACTTGTGTCAGGTTACATGCTTATGCAGGCTTACTTTTACGCTAATGGTTTTATAGATTATGAAGGTTGTATTTATAGGAAGTGTATCCGCATTTCCTTGAAGGGAAAGTGGAGAACCACTTAGAAAATCCACCCTCAGTACACCCGACAAAGATTCGAACCTTGATCTCCACAACATCGGCAGTCTAGTATACTGAGAGAATTGAGTCTTAAGACCATTGTGGCCACTGAATCGAGTTTATTTATATATTTTTTAATTTTGTCACAAATTATAATGGACACTAATGATTAATTTCCTACGATCGTGTTGTAATATTTACTAAAGATTAATGATTTTTACCCTTTACTATTTAACCTCATTTACTATCTAATAAAATATAAAGACAAGCTGGGAAAGAAAGCCAAGATTAACTATATTATTTCACGTTCTGATTCTAGTTTGTAATTATTATCATGTATTGCAATTTTAAACTAAGCTGTAACCAAAGATCCTCAAGTGATTAGACTTAATAAAAGTGAGTTTAATATGAGTCGAGACAGGAAAGTGCATATTTAATATTAATACAATTTTAAAGCTACCGTATATGACGTTCTAAAACATTTAAAAAAGTCATATATATATATATATATATACATTGCTGGGATACTAACTATCTGCTGTATAGGCTTCAGTATTAATTTATTTCACGTCTTGATATATTATAATATACATGATTTCGTTCTCATTTAAATTATGTGAGCTTAACAATTCTATTTTTTATACCAAATCCTCGAGTCTGTAAGAATCAGTCATCAAAATATATTTTTCAAATTTGTATAGTCTGAATTTTATTGAAATAATTAATGACTTCGTGAAATCGTGTTTCCTAGAAGTTATACACCCACACACGAGTAGGCCTACTAAATCCATCGCACAACACCAGAAATTCAACCAGGGTCACCAATCCTATAAATGTGTTCACTTAGTTAAAGAATGCAAAATCACATTTGTTGAAAAAATTAAAATGTTCCTGTTAGTTGGGACATATCCGGAGTGGAACACTTTGTTCCAACTAAGCAGCTGCCACAATTAGGTGAAATTTTAACTATTGAGCTGAAAAAAACCTTAATACAGATCAAAAAGGGTATGGTATGAATAGTATGAAAGAAATGTGGTATTTAAAGAAACCCGGTGTTTTAATTTCTATTGTTGTAAACATTTGTTTTAAAAACATACCAAAGCTAAAAGCAAGCAAACAAAATTATAATACTAATGTAAGAACTGAAGATACACTAGAAACACTGACTATGTCAAACTAAGGCTACAATTTAAAAAGGGTTCCTTCTTTGAAAAGCTTATCAACTGTACCCTGACGTTTTCTGTTTATGGACCGCAACTGAACAAGTTTGGTATAGGCAACTAATGCTAATAAAAGGCGCCTCCATTGTCTTTCTTCCATGAAATAGCATGTCAATTCAGTGATATATTTCCTGGAATTATGGTTAGTCACTCGCTCGGTTATGAAATCGTCATCACTTTCTTAGTTTTCTGGAGTCTGAGTGGTTTGCTGAAATTTTCTCGGTAATAGATTCCTCATAATATTAATTTTTATACAGTCGTTGAAGGTGATCGTCAATCTGGTTACCACAATATAGAATAAACTCAACAAAAACGAACCTATAACACGACTTCGCAATAACTGTATTTGCTGCTGCCCCTTCACTTCAACGATTAAATGGCAAGATGGGCCAAATCTGTGGAAAAGATCCAGGCAAAATACTTTTGTTTATTTTCTAACAATTTCATCCCAAATAGACGATTGTCCCCAATTCACTGTATATGATTCCTTTGTCCAGTTAAAGGGTGATAAAAAAACAGCTAAAATAGGTTAATTTGGGGACGAAATTTGGATGTGTTGGAAACAAATTTGTTACATCACAACTTTGTGGTGCCGTTAGTGCAATAATGATAATTGTTCATAAAAGCGAGCAACATAAATAGTGCAGTGAGAGAATATCGTAACCTAAGTTTTCCAGCGGGGACCTTGAGGAGGTGGCCTGAACAGTTTTCCCAAAAAGGTACTAGCAACCAAATTCTTAGTTTGTAGTGAGTAAGGAGCCCTCTCAACCAATTCACTCCCTCGCAGAAACATTGACAGAGATTTAGCTGGCCTTCGGTTAAACTCTCTGGGCATTGCGCGAGGGCCAACACGAAGAGGCACTCCACCAAAATAATCAGACAAGGAACATCTCCCAGGCAGGCAGGGAGGGAGAGAGCCTTAGTGGAAATTAAAGCATTGTTTGCTAACCCAAAGAGTCAAGTCACACATTAACAAAACATACATCACTCGGACTAACTTCAATATAAGTTTCTGAATAAAAACCAAACCCATGTAGGGCCCAGAAGACTATACAGTATATGTATGTATTTATATTAAAGAATTATTAAGCTAGCTCTTTCTATACAGGATGATTTTATCAAGTAACTTAAAAAATGATTTAGCTCTAAGCTATGCACTAAATTTAGTACTCCGGCCTTTTTTTAATACTGTGGAAAGGGGATGCCCCAATTTCAGAAATTATAAATGTACTGGGACTCAAACACGTGGCCTTATAATCAGTATGAAGACACGTAACCGATTGTGCTAGGGTGTTGGACCCAGAGAGATTAAAACAATTCAATAAAGTAATGTGAATTGATTCACTCGGCCGTTTCAAACTTTCTTCCGCGCAAGACCGTCAGAGGGATATACATGTGCAAGATAGGCCTTACATAAAACGCACGTGAGTGAAAACATTGTTTACTGCTCTGTAAAGAGACGGCGTTGCCATTTTTTTTTTATTCCACACAAATCCTCTTGCAACGAAAGCCGCTCAAAGCTTCCCACCCTCATCAATAACCCAACCACCCCTTATAGTACTCTTTTTTTACCGTCTTCTTTCTCTCTTGTTTGCCTCGAACGTTTGTCCCTGTGTCTTTCCATCTAGGCGACAATCCATCTGTTTCTAACTGCAAACACACACTGTAGCCCCTCAAGTCGTTGGGATTGTATCAACAAAGGGTTGGAGGGAGAGGGGCTGTTGATAAAATGGCGTTGGCTCATGCCAGAAAAAATCTAGAAAAAGACAGGAGTCTTGCCGAAAGAAATGAAAGTAAAACACCAATAAAAAAGCTAACGGTATCGGTGCGTTACAAATTATATATTACCCCAAATCTTAGATAATAATGCTTGGACTATTATTTCCTATTTCATTGGTAAGAGTCTTGGTACCACTTCATCAGCAGCCGCTTAGTCTAGGGCGTTACTATAGAGAGGATTTTCTTTGCAATAAGAAGGTTGGGGTTCTAATCTTGACAGGTTTATTTAAGATGTTTTTCCCTAATAGTATACCGATCTCTTTTAAACGCTATTTCTGGTAAATTTACTCTCAAATTTAGCTTCCACATCCCTACCACATTCTTGAAAATTCTCGTATAATCCTGACTGGTGGTAAAATGCAATGCAAAATTTTTTTTAAAAAAAAGCATACAATTTAGAGTCATAGGTTTAAAAATAAATTCCCCCTACCCTTCCGTCACCCATTTCTTTGGCACGTTCAAAGATGAATACTTGAAAGTAATATAAGTGTAATAAAATATGGAATAGCTTACGTCTAGTGTTATGGTTAATTTTTAGCGTTCTCACAATGTAGAAAATGTTTAGTAATCAATATTATAACTGAATTATTTAAGAAAAATACATCGAAACTTGCTATATATTTAATTAAGCACCTTTTAGTGCGAGTATATTATCTCAAACGCATTCTACCTATTCCTTAGAAATTTGTAAGAAGAAAAAAATGGAAATTTTTATCATGCTTGGCGCTCACAAGGTAATATATGTAACTGTATATATATATATATATCACACAGTTACATATATTACATTGTGAGCGCCAAGCATTATATATATTAAAATTTAGAAAATGATGAAACAGCAATGGAGCTAAGGAGATGATAAGCTTAAGGCATAGAAATAAATATTGAGAAATCAAGAGTGATGGGGATTTAAAAAAATGAAGAGCCGCTGAAAATGATGAGTTGTAAGCATATGGAAGTTAGAGTATCTGAGAGGTCCGCTGACAGAGGCTGCCTACTGCACACAGGGAATTAGGTTTAGGATCGCCATGTCCAAGGAATCTTTAAACAAGAAGAAATTACTGCTGAACAGCAAGTTGAAATTGGAAGTTAATAGGAATAAATTAATTTTAAATATTTAGCCTAAAGCATCGCACTGTTTGGAGAAGAAACTTGGACTCTCCAAGAATTCACTTTCAATCTTTCTGAAGGTTTGAAATATGGTACTAGAGAAGACTTGAGAAGATCAGGTAGACCGTCCTGGCCACAAATGAATAAGTTCTTAGATGAAATAGTGAAAATAGAACCATTATGGGTGCGATTATTCGGTACAATGTAAAGTGGATCGGACACATCCTTAGGAATATCTGTCTTCTGCACGACGTCATAAAAGGAAAATTTGAGGGAAATATATGCTCAGGTTTCAAATACTTGAAGGAAAGAAGAAAATTCTGGGAGCAGAAGAAGAAAACGGTGGACATGACTTATTGTCAGCTTAGGTTCACTTACAAAAGGAATATACCTGTCGTAAAATAGAAAACCCAATAATAATGATACTAATAATGATAAATATAGTAGTAATAATATACCCATATGTATAGATACACATAGTTAAATATATAAATGTATGTTTATGGTAAATGAATTAGGCTCCTACTATATTGGTCCTTAATCTTATCATGTTATGTAGAAATATACAAGAAAAAATTAAATATGATATTTCTTCTAAGGTTGTTTACATATAATAATTTGTCGAAAAGAAAATATTTTAGAGTATGAATACCTTAATACTGAGCCGGCAATCACGCGGTTTGAATATCAAGATCATATAACTCGTTTTTTCCCCCGGTGAGGTTTGAATCCCATCTATGTTTAATTTACTTTAATGCTTTTTTACTCTCATCCCTCCAAAATTACGAATATTTCTTCTTTCTTCTACTTAACTCGTCTTTAACGCTCTAGCGTCATTAATATGCATGTTACCATAAAAGATGAAAAAAACACTCAAAATATTTATATTTAGTTATTATTCCGATAAGGTGCTTTTAATTTGGATTTGGTTTTAGTTTTAGTAAGATTAAAAAAAATTGTATATTTAATTTGAATAAGCTGTTAGTAAACAATTATGTAAACTATTAATTTGTTGACAGAATGAATTTGTAATGTAGCATATATAATTTATTTCTATTAATACAAAAAAATACAAATAATGGCCTTCATTAAATATCTTATCCACTAAAGTACACAAATCATTTGAAAGGCCATTGAGAATTTTATGGGAAAGGGTAAAGGATGAATAGGCACAGGCAGAATAGGGGTAAGGGTGGGGGAAGATATAACATTTAAAAGCACAAAAGCGAGATACATAGCCCCTTCTCATTTCATAAACTCATCGCTAGAGTACTTTTTTTTTATTCCAGAAAAATGCAAACGTTGGAATTACCAATAAATAACCAAGTCCGCGGGAGTTTTGGGCCGTAATGGATTTCTTCCTCCTTTCGAAATCAGCTACGCGTTCTTCCTACGTAAAGGCGAGTGGGTAAGGGTGCAGGGAGAGTGGGAATGTTAATGTGACTTTTTATTATGCCTCCCCACACTCCTACCCTCGTGTGTTTTGTGAACGTACTGCAGAGACCTCCATAATGAGTTTTTAAAGGAAATGAAGTAATAATTTAATATAGTGATTTTTAAATTTTTGGAGGATTTACCTAGAGAATTCATACCCTTACACTCTTCAATGGCATACTTTAAGGTCACTTAATAAATATATGTCGTTTACTTCATTATTTTTTTCAAATTATAGTAAATTTTTAAATTGTTTTAATTGAACGGGAGTCATCCATCTCGAACTATCGTTAACTACAATTACGCCTACTCTCGGCCTTAAGCTGCCTTGATAGGACTCGTCTCTTTGTCTAGATATATATCTATGTAAATTTAAATCAAATTAAATTGTTGATCGTTACCTATGTGTAGTCTTTTTTCTTTTTTTTTTTGCTAAAGAAACATGATCTTCCTACTAATGTGAATACAAAACCATCAACACAAAATATGTTTCACTTTGAATTTAGTAAAATGTTGGTTTATATCCCAAAACACTCGTTTCCAAATAGATGTATTATTGGTTCCTAGTTGCCAAGGATATTTAAAAAGAGGATTCATACATCAGAGTTATATATATTTAAATTTGTACTAATTTAAGTCACATATGTAACTAGATTAACAATAAATTTTTTTAAAACATATTTTGGTTCTTTAATGCGATAGCATGTAGGTATGTATATTAAACTGTTCCCTGATAAATAAGTAGTACTGAAGTAGAAGTCCTCTCTCGGTCCGATAAGTACTTTTTGAGTTTACTGGAGACATATCAGACAGAAAATTGAGTGTACAGACAGTTATAAGGCTATAAGTATAGTTGACCTTGTCAAACACGTTGGCTCAGTCGGTATCGTGTCTGCCTGCCTAGCTAAGGATTTAGGGTTCGATACCTGGAAAATTCATAATTTTTGAAGTGTGGGTTTCTTCCTTCACAGTGAGAGTTAACGGCCGGGGGTTGGGTGTTGTCTCTGTTCTAAAGTTAAGTTAGTGTGTAAGTCATGTGTTGACATAATCAGTCAGTTCAGAAAGTGAACGTTAATACCGAAAAGTCATTATAAAATATAAAGGATAATACTATTTATCTAACATCAAGGTTGAAAATACATTATTTGATGTATAAATATATAAACGTAGTTTAAATATCTTAAGTTACAATCGGATACCATTTTTATCACGTTCATAAGATATTACATGGTATTAAAATTATTGTCATTATTATTAGCACCACTTCTTACTACCCGTTCGGGTTATACGCACTTACGCTAATGTGTAAAGGTAGTGAAGGTAGTGTGATTGTGAGATGAAATGAAGAACCTACAGTTTAACGTGGAATCCGAACCACGGTGGAGGCCTGGTATTCCTCACATTCACAAGATGTCTTGTCAGAGGTGAAGTAATGGTTTGGCAATCAGATAAATCTTTGCCGGGACCGAGGATTGAACCCCGGCCGCCAGCATAGAAGTCTGACACCTTACCCCTAGACCACCAGGTCACCGACTAGTATTAAAAGGTTAAAGAAACTATTTGGACTACAATTGACAAAAATAAATATTTTAATGGTCCCATTATGCATTTACAGTTTTATTAAACTAAAAGTTCATAAACAGTTTAAGTTTTAAATTATCTAATGACTTAAAATTGCATTTGATTCTATAGCAGCGTAACATCTGGTCTTCCGGCAATACAGCTATTAATTAATTGTGAAAGGAGGTGATGATTCTTAGGCCTTAATATTAATTTGAATCAAGACATGTATTTAATTAGGAAGATTAGTTACTGACACTCAATATTTTGCATAGATTATAAGTGCAATGTTCTATTCTATTCTAAGGACGAAAGTTATTCGGTACGATTAAATCCTATCTTTAAAAAAAAAAGGAAAAAGAGGAGTGTATGTTTAAAAAAAAAAAAGTTATTGTTAAAATATACCGTCAAGTGAGATACAGTCATAGGGGTTAAAGGTTAATAACCACCCCATTGTTTCGAAAAGGGGCTGGTAAAATGTAAAATATACCCCCATAAATTAGCCTGCCCCCGTTTGTAGCGTTCAAACCAGTTCGTTTTAAATATATTGTGTGGTCCCCTTCATATATTATTACCATATATTATATGTTTTGAAAAAATATCTACATCTTTTTCTTTTCGTGTGTTATTGTATATAGATCAAAAGATTTTTTTTTCTCCAAACAATAACTAAGATTACTTAAATTTAATGGCTATTTTTAAAATTACTTTAAAAAGTATGGTTTTCATTAGATATTTTTATTTTTTTAATCTTCTTACAATAACAACACTATACTAAATATGGTTAATATGTTATCTATTCTGAAGTCTACCTGAGTATTTGTTATAGTTTATATTGTAGAGGAACTTAAGATAAGTAAATGCTTCTTTTTAATATATCAAATAGGTTAACTCTTAATGAGCTATTTAAATTTATATTATACTTGAATTGATAAAAATCTTGAAGAATATTTTTATATTAAGGGTTAGCTAAATATATATTTTCTTCTTAATCTTCGAAATCTCATTATGGTATGGTAAATTTTCAAAATGCATATTTTCGTTTGGATTGTGTGAAATGAGGCAGCAACATTTTACACAAATCTTAAAGAAAAGAACTCTAAGTAGGTCTATGTTTGAGAACCGATTCAGAATACCTGAAAAATATGTTGAAATATGAATTTGCTCTTCTTTCTGAAAGAGAGATTTAGTACAGTCAGCGAAGTTTCTTTCCGTTTACTATATCCCCCACCACCCCCGTTTTCCCCTTTTGAGTCACAGTTTCTACATGACACTAATGATGTCACGCCTTTTCACTCTTGAGCCTATGTGAGAAATACAAGAAATAAAACACCAAAAATATCGCTACAAAGATGTTTGAGAAAACGCAGAAATATAAGAAAAAGTGGCAGAGATTCGAGAAGATGCTAGAAAAAACCAAATGGTTTCAAAATAATTCAAGCTGTTATATATTTTCGTAAATAAAATAAGCTAAACTTGAATTAATTAATTTTAGACCAATAAATGTGCATTGCTAATGAGATTGTAAGATAGTCCCTTAATATTAATTTCGAAACAAATAACAAAAATTGTTTTTTTTAAATATTCAAATTAAAAAAAACTGTCAGTATACTACTCAAAACCCAATCCCCACATTAAAAAAAAAATTCAGCTTATTTGTAATGATCATGTCAAACACCTCCCAGTTATAGGTCTATATTTTAAACGAAATCGATAATTCTCAAAATAGTTCAAATTTTCAGCATTTATTCAATATCCATCCTAAATCAAGTAAACAGTGTTATTTGTCCAGTGACGGGTTTAAAATGTTTGCGCCCCTAGGTACAATTATATTATGCACCCAACCCCCCCTTGCCTTCTTTTTGTCAAATCCCTTTAGGAAGTTTCTGTGGAAATAGGTGTTGGGTTAGAGGGGGAAGGGGGGAGAAGCTAATATTCGAGAAAAGATGTCTACGAAAGATAATCAGTCATGTACAGTACATGTCCTACAGTAGCTTGAGTTAACATTATGAAGAAGGGGAGACTTACCTCAGTTACAAAGTGATTGCAAAGTACAGTCAATTTAAATATAATTATTATCGTTCTAACTTTAACTTGGAACTATTCCGATAATGTTATTCAATAATTTTTAAACGTAATTATTAAAAAAATAATTATTTTTTACAAATCAAATTGTGCCACCCCCTATAGCCACCACCCCTAGGCCCATGCCTAATGGGCATAGAGTGTAAATCCGCTTCTGTGTTTGTCATGTCAAATATTGCCAAAAAGCCCTTTTGGAATCAAATGGTTATGGTTAGTTTTAAAGTATTTCCAGTTTTTGAAAAACAGTCATAATTAGCCCTTAATGATTTATAAAATAAAAAATTAAACGGTGTTATTTCATTTGTCAAACATTACCAAGATACCCATTTGGAACCAAATCGTTTGAGCCAATTGTAAAAATTTTTAAGTTTATTTAAAAAAAATCACTCTCCAGTACACTACACATAAATAGACTTTTCACCGCAAAAACAAAATTACATTTTCATTTTTCATATCACACAAATTACTAATATGAATGTTGAAAAATTTGTCATATATAATTTTGAAATATTTAAGATATTACGCAAATTTCCTTTCAGAAAATGGCCTTTTAACAAATTTCAACCCATAAACCAAATATTCAGGGCTCCATGTCAAGTCAATAAAACCCTATTTATGCATTTTAAACAAAATTGCGACAGTAATTTTTAATAAATTTGGAAATCCAAAGTATTACTTATTAGTAAATTACCTTTAATTGAAGGGCTAAGGTAACAAAAAAAAAAGTATTTTGTGGTATAGTCCTGTAAAATTTAAATATCAAGTTTGAACAAAATCCATCAATCTATTTTGTATCCGTGGTGAGGGACAAACAGACGGACATATGGATTGATCTTATTGTAAAGTTCATTATTTTGGGTTCATCTTCACATAAGACGTAAGGATTTATCATAAGCTCAAAATTAATTTTTTAATGATCATAATAATAAAAATAAGAGGATTTCGTTTACGATTTGATTACGGTTATTTACCCATTACTCACTTGCTAAATTTTAAAAAGCCTGAGAGAAATAAAAATGAGATTAAAAGTATCTAATACGAGGATAAACTTATATTGTAAGCAATATTACTTTTGTTTCTTCTAGAATGATGAAAATAAATTTGATTATTTTAGTTGTAAATTTGAAATATTTGATTACTATTATAAGACTCCAATAAATTTGCATAAAAATAATTATTTTACAATATTTGTACTTTATATCAGTAGTTTAATTAGGAACAATTACTAATGATAAATATTTGTTACGAGTATATGCGATATCCATAAAATATGGTTTGGTAGTGGCAAAATTTAGCACATAATATGAAATAGTATCTTTAAACTTGTTATTGTAATGTTAAACTATTCAGTTATTATTATTAGCACCGCGTCTTACTACCCGTTCGGGTTATACGCACAACTATTTAGTTCACAGACTTAAATTTATATTTATTTATTTGTTTCAATATGATTATCCGTTTGCAAATCAAATACCTAATAATTTTCCAAGATAAAAATAAATATCCAAGAATGTGTCTCTGGGTTGCTATACCTTTATAATTCACTAATAAAATCCTTATGTTGTGTTCTAGCAGCAAGTATTCGTTATTAAGTTCATGAAGTTAGTGCTCTTCTAAAATTGGTTTGAATTTTATGATGGACTCTTGTTGGTGGTTAAAAGACTACTGAAGTGATTTGTTGTATATCAAAATTAAAAAGCACATTCCCATTGTGAGCAATATTGATAACTGGTACAACTTCACAAACATATAAATGTGGAACGAAAAATATAACCTAAACAAAGCTTCTATTTGGATTCTGGATTTAAATTTATTTTGGATTTGAAGTTATTTATTTTTGGTGATCCAAGATTGATATAAAACAAGATATAACTACTATATTAAATAGTATATATATTGATAAGGAATTTAAACGCTCGTAATGGATGAACAAATATTGTTTTAAGCTTTTAAATTACTATAGTGCATACTTTCTAAACATCAACAAGTTCCAGTTTTTTATATTTAATTTAAGCTTATATAGTATCAGTGTAGGCAGTCCCTACATAAACCATTGAAAAATACAATAATATTTTATTACCAAAATTATTTTTGCAAAAAAAAAATAATCTTACAACGAAAGTTGGTACTGGGATAAAGTTCTCGCCTCAGTACCCGATGACTGTTGGTTAAAACTAAGCCGGGGTCAATGGACTTTCTTTGCGCGATTAAGATCAGTAGCACAACCTCCTTTGGAGGAAAGGTAAAACCACCGGTCCCAAGTAGATTGTGAGATGTAAATTAATAACACTGGAAGGTTTGCCAATCATTTATCAGAAGTGCATGTTAAAAACCTAAAATAAATGAATTTATAACATACAAATTAAATATTTGTTTCTCAAATAAACAAAGTATGTTGTCCGACTCTGAAGACAGCAATTAACATTTTTTACTATATAATAAAGCTGTGAGTGTCTCTACTAGTCCTAATCAGTGCAACCAACCACTAGTGAGGTACACTATATAATGCACTGTACTACGACCGAACTCGTGTTATATAGGGCATAGCAGGAGTCAACGAGACAGAAAGCAATGTGGATATTTGATTATTCATGTAATTTGCGGTTACCACGGTTGGTATCGGATAAAGTGCTCTAGGGGAGTTTGTAGTTGGAAATGGGGAGGAGCGGATTGTGATAGAAATAGAGGGCAAAAGAGGTATGGGGCTAAGGGGGGCTATGCTAGAGCTCGTTGACCAATCAAACGTACCATTACATTCGTACAACCAAATAAAAACGTGCTTTATATGGGTTGGTAATTTTCTTCAAGTGTTCATATAAATTCTATTTATGTAATTTTTTTAGCCATATTTTAGGAGTATTGCTAGGACCTTGCATAGTTTTAAGTCTATTTCGGTTAACGGTGGAGGAGGATGTCAGAATTTGAATCCTATTAGGGTATGCTCATCTCCCTCCCCCCCCCCCTTTCTCTATCACTCTATCTCCATCTTTCTGTCTAGATCTTTATTTTTATGTACACATGTCAGTCTGTATCAATGTCAGTCAGTATTTCTGACAGTATATATCTTTGTCAGTCTATACCTCTATCGGAATATATATATATATATATATATATATATATATGTGTGTGTATTTGTATGTCTATTTATGTATGTATGCCTAAGTCCATGGGCAAAAAAAAGGGTTGGATGGACTTTGTTTAAACCTTAGATTTAGATTTTACCGGGTTATATCTCAGGATTTATTTTTCCTTTTTACCCTAGGCCCAAACTTAGGGTAATTTAGGGTGATTTTTTGCAGTTTAAATCTTTCAAAATTAGTTTAACGATTTTGTTTGTAATTCATCTCTAAGATTTGTTTAACATGATAAATAACAATGAATTATTTCTATGAGGTAAACATTTGTGTATATATAGTTTACTGTTGAATGATATTTTATATTTTGAATTATTTTAAAATCGTTCCAACGATTTGGTTACAAATTAGTATCTTAGGAGTTCTTCACAAAACAAATTGCACTGTATATGCCAACAATTTGAGAGAAATTTTTCAAAATAAGTTACCAAATGAGTTATCTTCTTAAAAAAAATTAAAGTATATTATAAATCTCTCCAACGATTTGGTTCAAAATGGATTGGTTATCTAGTAAATTTTTAAAATTAAAAAAAACTATGACTGTGTTATTCAAACATTCATTTATTAGTATTTTACTATATAGGTCTACTTTTTTTAAGTTTACTATAAATTCATCATTTCAAGAGAAAGTATTTTGGCTGTGAACATTTTCGACCTCAAGATTATGTTGAATCTTTACGTTTGAAGAGAAACCAAACCACAAAAACGAGAATTTTGAAATTGTGTCCATTCTTATGTCTTTCAGTCCCTGGCCACGGATCCAAAATGGTTTGGTAGATCTGGTTCAAACTGGATATCTAAGAATGTGTAGGTGTTATCGAATGCAGGGTAAACCCCGAATGTACTGCAGATTATTTATTTTGGTTTAATTTTTTTTTAAATTGCTCTAACGCTTTTGTTTAGAATGGATATCAAAATCCCAAATAACCCTATATACTTGGGTTTTGGGTAAAGTTTCGTTAAAAATTTGTTTAATAATAAGGGATTTTTGAAAATTTAAAATATTTTCAAAATGGCCTTAAATATTTGGTTTAAAATATATATATATATATATATATATATATATATATAATGTGTTTTAGATTACATATAAAAATGTATACTTTTTGGGGCGGGGAAATACCTAATAATGATCAAAGGCATTGTTTTCTTATGAAATCAATACCCTTTCACATACCGTAAAACTGGCCGAACCTACCTGATGAACAAGGACAAAGATAATAATAATAAAGAAACATAAATGACAAGCAATCTGACACCTTCTATGTGAGCTCCTATTCTTGAATCAATATTGAGCGCTGTTTATGTATCAAATCTAATCCGAACTACGAAGATTAAAAGTGAATTGTTGATTTTTTTTAATATGTCTCATACATGGACCACATTGATTTGACTCGTCTGTCATCAGTGTCATGTTGTATGGTACCCTCTAGAGTCAAACATTCCAGCTCGCTAAACAAAATCAAAGTTTGAAAAAAAGTGAAAAAAGGTGTGCGACTTATAAATCTATTTAGTTAAAACATTTGTATAAATGTGCCTAAAAACTATTTTAAAATTTCCCGGCTCTCATTTATTTATTTTCTGGGACTTGACATACAAAAAAAAAATTAACAAATTTCCGAGAATCTCATCCTAGGAATTTCGTAGCATGTCCATTATAATAACCTGTTTTATTACTCTTGTTTTGTTAAGTGCTAGGTAAATTAAGATAAAACTTATTACAGTATTTCAAAAACATTTGATAATACGTTTATACTCTTATAATACATTATACAAGGAAAAAAACCCACCAGTTTTAAATATATTGATTTAAAATAAATACACTGCATTATTTTAAAAGAAGAGGAATCTGATCAAGTCTATCTTTGATTAGAGCTTTTTATTTGGGTCTACTTCTGACTAAAAAACTGGAATCAAATTGTAAAGTAAAGATGTGTGTGTGTGTGTGTATATATATATATATATATATATATATATATATATATATATATATATATATATATATATATAATGTTGGCGATAATTTTAATGTGTAATATTTCCAGCCGCGGATATAAAAACACACAGTTAATGGAATAGAGTCCCATTAAACCACAATTGTATACTACTGCTTGAAATCATATGTGGTCGGATAAATAAGAGGACTTGATTCTGTCATCATATACTATTTTGAAATAAATAATGGATATTCATTTATGTGTCTCGTCAAAGTAATTAGTTTGTTCACTAACGTGTTCTCAAGGTCATTGGTAGTTTCTGCGGCTTTTCCGCATTTATATATTTACAAGATTATCCGATTGTGTTATTTTGTACGCATAGGAGTAAATAGTTTAAAAAAACTTATTAACATTATTTGATAATGTATTTTAATACAGAAAGATAATAGATTTATGTAAAGGGGATTCATGTATATTTTAATATACAGTGGAATATGGATAACTTTAACTTGAAGAGACCAGGAAAAAAATAGAAATATCCATAAATTGGAATCAAATAAGTTTCTTAAAAGGAATTGAAAACAAACTGAAAAGTAAACAAAACAAAATCAACCCGCACGTCACAAGAATATCACTACGACCGAATCACTAAGAACAGCGTACGTAAATGCTCGAGAGGTTCAGATCTTTACTAACAGAGTACAGAACTTTACGCGTGAACAAAGACGTGTGTATGTGAGTAGGAGGGGCGTGAAGAGGGATACTGACCTCAGTTCATCGTCGCCTCCCCTGTTTACAAAAATAGAAAAACATGGTGCTGCAACTATATATTCCATTCACGGTAGGAATTACCCTCTAAAAGGTCTTTTTTCCTACCAATATCCTACTATATAGTAGATTTATGGTAGGGAAAAAGGCCTTTCAGAAGTCAATTCCTACGGTGAATGGAATATAAGTAGGAAAACAATAATGCAAAGTACATTACAACTTAAGAAAAGTTCGAACTAACCAAAATAAAATTCGAGCCATACACGATTTTTTTTAACATTGTTTTAATCTAAAATATATGAGACTGGGTGAAAAATTAGAATTAAAGACGATTTCGAATTAAGGATGTACGAATTAGTCAGGTTCAGCTGTGCTAGAATATTATAATAGTATTCCTCTTTCTACGTATTGCCAAAAAAAGATATATAACTATACAAACAAATACACTGTATTCTCTTCAGATACGTCAGTATGCGTTCACCTTAGAATAATTATTACTATTGGGCTTATCAATGGATAACTATTCAGTAAGTATTCAATATGTATTTCTCGCTCTTCTGAGCTAGTATCTTGGTAAATACTGTTTATTTGAGGGGTTATTTATTATATCAGTATGAGCTGTTTGAATATTTATTTTACTTTCGTTAATCTGTTTTCATACTTTATCGATGTTCTGGGCCTGTATTTTTTAATTTATTTTTTTCTTTAGCACCGTATATTTCTACTTGTAAGGTATATGCGCAAATGTACTAATTACGAAAATGTTTTATTGGTAGGTAAGGTTGAATGTAGAGAAGCGTATCCGTATCTGATTTGAGGGAGAGTAAAAAAAAATAGAAAAAACAAGCCTGCGTATACCCGACCGGGGTTAATGCTCCAATCTCCCTTTCATCTGCAGTCTAGTCTGTTGCGTGAGTGATATCGAGGCCCAGAATTTCCCAAACTTGTTTGATCATGACGTGTAAATCGTCAACTTGTTCTCCAAATCTCATAGTGTAGGAGGGTTTCAAAACGTAGTATTCACATTATTGCTGTTGTCAGTATTGCAATAATTCTTTATAATACAGGAGTTTGATTAAGTGTCTTTAAATGTAATATACCATTATTTTTGGATTATTTTATTAATTTCTTCTAGACCATCCGGCAACCCTTGTGAACATCCTTGTGACCCTCATTTGAGTCACGAGCCGGGGTTTGAGAACCACTGCCTCAAACCAATAGACTACCAAATTAGTTTATTTTAGTTGTTCTTTAATAGTATGTTTTCCTAAGTGGATGATCTCAAATCGATATATTGTGTTTACCTAATAGATATTCTCTTTGATTCAGGGCATTTGGAGCCCTGGGGCAACAGATAATAATGCCCTCTCCTCCCCCCCCCCTTTTGTTATTTTTTTCCTTCCAACCCTCTAAATCCCACATTCCCACCTTCTTTTAATAAGTCTTGTTGATATGTGTTGTTAGTTATTGGATGTTATTTTATTCGGTTAAGTTAATACTCTATTTAATATAAAATCATGCAATATAACTAAGGTAAGCGTTAGACTTAAGATAAAATATTAATAAAGTTAAATTGCAATTATTATTAACAATTACACTGGGTGAATGCAATCACACACAAAATACAATAGTATTACCATTCACTTTGAAAAACAACCAGAGTTAAATATATTGAGACGATATGCGTTTGATTAAAGCATTGGTCTGCTTTCATTCAAAATAAAATAAATCCTCCTAGCTCTGGGGCCCTGGGGCACTGCTCCACTGCCCCGGTTGTAGTTACAGCCCTGTTTTGGTTATATGCTATTTTCTGTAAGTTTCTATTTCTAAATGTAGACGTGTTGGAATTAGATTTACGTCTAAAAATATGTAAATAACCTTACAACGGTCCAAAAAGAGTGGTAAAATCTATCACAAGAACCCCCACATATGAAAACCCATGTGTCTGGCATTGGTTTTTTTTAATATCTTCACCCTCTTGGAAAATTTATTGTGAAACTGAGGTGAGACCACTACACTAAGCGCGTTAAGGTGGTCGGTCACACCTTCCCCGAGCTTAGCGTGTTCATAAAATCACCAGCATAATTTTCCTCTCCACAGGAGCTGCGGTTGTAAAACAAAGAGGACTAACAATATGGCCATCATAAGTTCCCCAACTCTTTCCCCTCAGCACCCCTCCCCGTTTCGCCATCCTTTCAACCATGCTAGAAAGAGCTTCTATAGAGAAGTAAGGGGAGGTTCCGGATGAATTATGAGACAAGTGAAAATAAAATTAGGTTCCCATTTGGAAAAAAAGCAGTGTGAAAACTACTAACTCCTCTGAGTATACCCCCAAAATCTGGCACTTTGACAAGAACTCTGGTTTGATAGCTTTCGTAAAGGATGAGGAGTGTTTAGGGTTTAAACAAACATTTGGCTTGAATGTTTACGATGGCATTCGAGCTGTTTCCTATTCATGTAAAATACACACTGGTGGTTTTTCGGTGTGCTAATTAGGTGACACCAGTATATTCATACAAATAGAGATGTTACGTTGACCTTCGGCTAGTTAAATTAACGTGATGGAAGATAAAAGCCTTGTTTTTATTTATTATTTCATAGTTATAAATAATCATATCTATATATAACATATATATGTTATATATATTACCAGAGCTTACAATGAATTTGCATGCTAAAATTTTTTGTTAGTTAATATAATACAAACTGTTATTATGCACTTTGACTGGTTACTCTGTTGGGATGCTAACCGATATATAAAATAATGCAAATCGTCTAGTTTTTGTACCAAGCTCTATTTAGGTATATTTTTTAAAGGAGTGTTAAAGTTTGTTTTGAAATAGTAAACATTAGACTAGATTGTATATATTAAAACTAATGCTTGTTCATGTTAGAAAGGACGAATTTTAAAAGCTTCAGGCTAACGCAGACCAGGCGTATTACTATAAAGATATAATGTAAATATATATATAACGGACCTTGGTACAGAATTTAAATATATCAAATACCACAGATCGAATGAAAAAATATCGCGCTATAAGTTTTATAACTTCGCTATTTGGAAATCCTTTGACCGTTGGCTATTATTACAAAACTTAGCAGAGCTGACATATGTGCAAAATACTAAAGCAGCCACGTGTAACTTAACAACAATGATCCTGTAAACACCATTAAGTGAATAAGTGTCAATATAATTTCTTCCTTTGCCTTGGAAGGGTTATTAGAGGAGGTAAAACTGTATCATTGCTTGTGACAGACCAGTATCGGTGACTGCAAAGATGTGATCCACAAATAAAATGATGGTACTCTCCAATTTCTTCCCTTCGACTGTTATTATCATATATTCAATTCCTTTTTGACTTTTAAGTGTCAATGTCAAAACTATTAAGGCTTATTATGTCCGTTCCGTTCTCCTAGCCATTCCGCGGAATAGTGTCGTGGGAAAACCCGCACATTTTACAGTACCTAGTGTGCGCATGCTCACATCTTATAGGTTTAGATTTCTTCTTAATCATTTTAATTAATGAATCAAATAGACAAAACTATTATTTATACTTTTTAGTGAGGATTACTCCATCTAGATTTCCGTGTCACGGTGTTATTTTTCAATTTTCAAAATTGTAGTTAATGCTTTTAGTATTTAATATTGTTAGCAAAGCACAACAGATCAGTGTTAAAGATCATTTCCAATAGACAATCTATATCTACCCCAAATTAGATGAATATTCTTTTTGAGTAGTGAGAACGTTGGCGAATGATTTGTATCGATTATCGTACAAACAGACTTAACCATCTTCTTAAAACTTATGTCTACAAATTCAATACACTTGATAAAAATTAATCATTACCAATAATAAATTAAAATTTAAATAGACAAATGGACTATAAAACAAGTGAAGTAGACTACTAATTAGCGCTTGGGTCTACGTTCTTCTACAGTGAGCTTTAAATGAACCGTATTCTTTTTTATATACCCTTAGTCCTTACTCACCCCCTGGGACAAAGAAATCCATCTTAGATGGTAAGCGCAGCATTGTCCCTTAAGAGGTCTGAAGTTCAAATCCTAAACCATATTATCTGAGGTCAAGGACCTCGTTTTATTTTACGTAGCGTACTTACTTTCGGATTTGGTCCCGAATATTGGCTTAACTAATGGTTGGAGTCTTGTTTTTGCTAATAATTTGTAAAAAAAGTGATAAGTGCTTCAAAATATAAATTAACTAAACACAATCATTCATGCATCCATTTTCTATTTTTATTAAGCAAATTATGTAGGCACACTTATTAATTAACTGACACTGCACTTCCAATGGAAAAAGCCTTTTAAAAATTAACTCGGAGCTTTAATCAATTTCTCTTACCAGAAATTGAGAAATTAATTCATTTAAGGATGCATTCCTTACCTAGCAGGCTGTTTAGAGTATTCTTGGTGAGAGCCCAACTCCTTTGAAAATGGCTTACTTTGTTATCTTCCCCTTCCATTCCCAAAGAGATTGCTCGCGCTCTCCACATCTCTACAAGAGTTTAAAGTTTCTTACAAGAGTCTTAACAAGAGATTACAGTCTTGGATTCATGATCACGCCCTTAATTACGACCCTACTTTGTTATATAGGATTATGAAGGGAAAATATGCATGCAACATATTCCCTGAACAGGGGAAGGCCGTAACTTCTGTTGAACCTTGAGACAGATTATTTCATATTTACTACACGTAGTCAGTAGGCAACAGGAAACACTAAAAACTTAACCTTATGCTTATAGAACATAGTAGAGTTACTTTTGTTTTTATAAACTGATAGTTCTATGACATGCAGGGCAGGATTTGGAGTTTTTAGCTAATCTTAACAGGGATAGTAAATAATTAAATTTTTTAAAAATAATCAATTTAAACGATTTGTGAAAACCCTGTAGCACTATCCCCTTTCACACTCCCTTAAATCTAGGTCTGTTTATGTTATATCTTCGTACTAATAAGTCAAAGATACTTGGAAATTCGTCATGACAGAATATGCAGAAATACTTTGGCACTTATTTCTATGTCAGTTTCAACTTATTTTTGTATATCATGTTCTAAAAGTTCATTTCTTTGGCAATATTACGTATTAGAAACTCGATACTTCATGAAATAAGGTTAGTACATACAAGCTATTTTCATAGCATTAACGTCATCTGAGAGCTAAAAGACGCTACTAGATATATTTTTCTATTATTCACACGTCAATTCATGTGTGCTTCTGCAACGCTTTTTGAATAGATACTTTCAAATCTATATAATAAGAGATATAATGTGAGTATCCCACCTAAAAATCCAACCTTTCTTATCCCTAGTCCATTAGCTTACAGCCCAAACTGGTAGTAAGAATAAGTGACAAAATAAACCTAATGTCTGTTTTTTCTAAATGTTTTTTATTAGAATAATCCTACTTTATACAGTTATTTACTATCGTTAAATATCAATGGAGAGGTAATTTATCGAGGATTTGTTAAGACTATCATAGTCAATTAGACAATGCCTTCTTAAAACAATCACCAAAATAAAAGTAAACAGAGACTAATATTATACCCACCACGTATTATCTAAGGTGCTACTCTCTCAAATGAATGGGGTGCTATAGACAGGACTATCGGGGATCGATCCTGGAAAGAATTAATTGAGAGTAGTTAGTCATCAAGGGTTTTCTGCTCTCCCTCCAAGCAAATTTGGATGCATTTCCTCTAAATATAATTTCATTAATCAATATAACATTAGTGTAATTAGTATATAGGCATATAGCCCGAACGAGTAGTACGTAAGACGCGGTGCTAAAATAAAAGAGTATTTAGTGTCAAATTAGATTCTAAAAAAAAAAACGGCACCTCATCTTCTATGAATTTTGAGAAAGTAAACGCCCTGTAGCTTGCTATCTTCCTCCCCCATCCCAACGACCTTAAAACTAACTTGAGCAAAGTGTTGTTGGCCCAAGATCCAGGGAGCAGAAAGAAGATACGATGTCGCATCCATTACCACCGGCTACATCTTGTTCACATCCGGTGGATGGGGAGGTCGAAGGGGTGAGGGGTTGTCGGGACGTCTGACCCCTTTACTCCTCTCTTGGCACACAAGTGTACAAGTTCGCAAAGTTATTCAGAAGGCGTGAGTGCAATATTTACAGCACGATAGTCCACCAACAGAAATATTGAATACGCACGACTGCCATTTACTTTTATTTTTTTCTCTCTCCCCTCTCGGGTCTTAGCCCAATGACGTTTTCAATTTCCCCAGAATAGGAGCAAAGGCATGACTGGCATCTATAGCATCTATTAACGAGGTCTTGGTAGAACAATATAAATATATACAAGTGTAAAAACAATAATTATGGTTTGTAAAATAATTAATGATTGATTAACCTGTGTTTTTCTTCATATTCATGTAGAATTCTGAAAACAATATCTATGTGTGTGTGTGAGGTGGGACTGTAGTGGAATGGAAGTGGAGTAAATAGTTAAGTAATGTCACCCGCCCTCCTGACCCCACGACCCCTCTTTCCACCCACTGCTAATGCCTGTCAGAATGGTCATGTGGTAGATGGTCACATCTATTAACATTGTTGAGTACAGCTAAATGTTATGAAAGTCAACACTAAACTACTTTACTTGTTTAAATTATATACACGGAGAGTTTTTACCTGACAATTAACTTCATATACTTGCCTTTTGTGTAAAAAATATTTGCTGATTAGGTCCACCAAAAATTGGAAATATTTAGAAAATTGAATGTTTTTGTTTAAATGTATCCATAGGTAATGTCTTACATGAAAAATAAAACTGTAAATTGGTTTGTTCGGGAGGAAATATCTTTTAAGAATAAATTTACAATTTTTTAAAAAGATATGAATCATTTAAGAACGGTTTCTATCAATTTGATTCAAAATGGGTATATGTATATATTTTTACATAATTAATAGTTATATTCGTTTTTTTTTCAAATAATTTTATTGTAGTTAAAGGATATATTCATTTTAGAAAAATACAAAATGGAAAAATAAAAAATTTCTAATTTTTTTTCTGAAAATTAATAAATGAAGACTATTTATATTTAATATGATGGTAAATAATGTTTGTTGGTACTAAAAAATTAATTAGTTCAAAGATAGTTTACTATGGCAAATTTTAAAAGATACATTAGAATAGTTTCTCATAATAAATGTGAATATATTTTAGTTTTTACAAATATAAATCATTTTAAAGTAGCTTACCAATTGTTTTCCTCCCCCATATTTCCTAAGTTTTAATAGACAATAAGAGAAGTTTATTATGATTAGGCCTATGTGGTCTCATGTATTTCCCCGGAAATTTGAAACTGTTATAATGTTATTTACAGCAAAGGTGCGCGTGTTATACATTAAACCTTGTGTTGAGGCCATTTTATTTTTAATGGTTCAGGCGCCATACGTGAAAAATCATTCTTCGCACACGTATTATTGCCAAAAAATGCACACATTTAATAGGAAATTTTAAAATTATTTGGTAATCGGTCTCTGGCAAATTGGGTACCCCAATCTCACTTGCTAGATTACCTCTAACAAATTCCAATTTCCAAATGTCATTCCTAATCCATACTTGTGTATTTCTACAACGTTTATAAGAATATGAATCGGGCCTTAGGCTTGACATGTCTATTTGAGAGCATTACAATCAAATATTAAATAATGCTATTAAAAAGTTGTTAGGTATATCGTAGGTTTAACCAAAATACTTAGCTTAAGATTACTTACAAACGCAATAGTTATAAGTAACTTTTTTTAGCTATGGCCTCAATCAAAAGCAGGTCTCATTTTCCAGTTTATGAAATCGGAAGTACCTTTCAAACTAAATGTGTAATACAATAAATTATTACACTCATGGATCATAATTGAGAATGGGATGCTTTTATAACAAATATACTATAATTAATGTGAACCATGTTAGAAATCAACTTTATACTAATCAAATTAATATCTGCTGGATTCGAACCCCAACTTCCAGGTTAACAGCAGTACTAAATATCATCTTACCTTATTTGATAGGTTTGGAATGGGTTACTTACTAAGAAATAAATAAAAAAACTTTTTAAAACAATAAAAATGTTGAAAATATTCCCCAATTATGTTGATGTCCATAGAAATACAAACTTTTTTCCCAGAGGGCACAATACAAGTTACAAATTAATATTAGATAAATAAATTATCCATAAATGGTACAAATATGTATTATTTTTTGAAATTTACCTATACACAGGTATCTCCAATGTCAACAGTGGTCTTTAACCATGCGTCGATGCGTCGTCACATTTATGCTTGACTCTAGGGATGCTGAGAGCAATGCAAAACTCAGGATGACTCCCAACCACACGTGCATGCAACGACATCTAGGCGTATATTCACACTTGAACGTATTTCTATAAGCTTGGTTGCGTCAACGTGATGTGGCACAAAGCACCACAACACTAATTGTGAGAGGCCGTTAGCTCTTTGGATCGACCTATCATACGTTTAAAAAAAAACTTGGATTTGTTTATAAAGGGAGAATTATCTCAGTTAGCAGTATGTCCGAACATTAATAAAAACTCTTTAACATTTAATTACTGACATTAATAACGTTTTGTTTTGTCTGATTTGTACTGAATGACAAATATTACATATAAATATATTTTAAACTTGAGTCAACTCTTTTTGAAATTGATTCCCGAAGTTTTATCCTAAATATCGTAGCATTTTTTTGTTGTTGTTAGCACCATGTCTCACTACCCGTTTGGGTTATACGCTTACGTACCATGTACTAATTACGATTATGATTTTAGGTATTAGGAAGGTTATATTTAGATGAAGTGTGCCCTCATTTACATGGAAAACTATTTTGTAAAAAACACTAAGTACACCCGACTAAGAACCTCGATATCCCCGTCCAGTCTAACAAGACTGTATCGCATTATAGTTTTATAAATTCCTGTATACCAAGGATGTGTCTATAATTTTCTAATTTCAAAAATATTCTAAAGGAAAACCACAATTTTAGAAAATGAAGATTTCTTTAAATAGAAATGTCTTGAATACTACCAAATTATGGTTTAAATGTTTTTTTAAACTGAACTAATTTGATTCAAGGACTTTCATATTAAATGCTTTTAATTTTTCAATAGCTAGACTGCAATAGCCCACTTCAGCGGCCGAAACGTCTAGGGCATCACTCTAGTGTTAAACTGTCCTTCTGATGATAGGTATGATGGGATTTGAATCCCAGTTAGGTCTACTGAGGGTGGTTATTACTAAATGGTTTCCTACTCTCTTTCAACGCAAATGCAGTTATATTACGTTTAAACTTCTTCCATCCTCTACCCTACTCCATTAAAGTAATAATTGATTAACTTAGCACTGCGTCTTACTACCCGTTCTAGCTATAAACTTAAGTACGAGCTATGATTATGGTTTAGAAATTGAGAATGGTTGAATTTAGAGTGAGGGAGAGTGGAAAACCATCAATTGTAGTAATTGTCATCCATGCGTATAACCTTAACAGATATTAGGACATGATGATAACTGATAAAATAGATAAACCACAATAGCTATAATTTAGGTTAGTAGCCGATTTGTGGCTTACATAAAATAGTGGTTGAGATATTTAATAAACGGTCTTGAAATGACAATTCACTCCAAGAATTACCAAATGACTGAACTTATTCTTACTACAATCCTGCGAGCTAGAAAAGCAGGCAAGTTGACTCGGACAATTATTTTTTGGGTGAGTAAATCTTTTATTTTCTTTCATTATTGCTCATTACCACAGTTCATAGGCGAGTACTCACAGTTGAGAAAGTTCTTTTAAAATTGATATGAAAAGTATAAATATTTGTGAGTATTTCTCATTACTATATTTATCGATCTCAGATTTTCAACCGTTTTCTCTAATTTACCGTATTTATATTTAGTTTTGCCTCTTCTTTCCCACTTCAGACTAATAAACATTAATAAAAGTAAGCTTATATTAATTTTATTTCTAATGATTTTGGCGTGGTACTCGCGTTTTACTTTTTTTTACCGAATCAAAGTTAAAACGACACGAGATAGTAAAATTTAATATAACACATTAAAGTGACACAACTAAGTAATGAACCCCCTTCGGCAAATTAAATGGGAAATAGCGGGTCCACAATGAAGGTTATTAAGTGTGACATTATAAAGTTTTTTGAAAACTGGCACCGTCTGTTCACGAGGAAGTCTATTTCATTCTAATTATCTACCAAGAGCTAGCTACCTAAGCTTTTTATTGATGAAACACGAGAAAAGCAAAGTGGTTTACATTACTTTTCAATTAAGTAGCTCAAACAAACTGTTGTTGAAACGTTTAATATAAATTCGACGATGAAGGTAAGAGTTAAAAGGGGGCGGCTGGTGTGAAATTCAGAAAAATTATATAGATAATTTATTTTTATTTTAGTAGAATGAATATACCCGTGAATGAGTTTAGAATAATTTTTTTTTAAATTAATCTATTCAGAAAATTAATTTTACTAAAGTTTATTATATTTTTGTAAAAGGTGTTTAAAATAATTGTTATATTTATTGATACAATAACTACAATAAATACAATAAGTACAATAACTATATTTTCATCCCCCTTGTCACAGTTACACTAGTAGCTCACGTTATAGAGAGAACTAAGACTAAATACATGTTATCAACCACCAATCTGATGATTACTTGATAATAAACTAATAAATTAGGATTATATAAAATCAAGGAGGATGCCTTTAATTTTTTAACATGGACTAAAAGAAATAAAATTTGAGCACATAATAATAATAGTAATAATAATAATAAAAAGAAGGCATGCTAGCTATTTATAAAGACAGTCATTTATTCCGTAGTAAAGTGGGTTCTTTATTATCCTCTTCCACAACAAACATATATACAGAATATATATATATATATAACATCACTCAAGACCACAAACTTAATGGTTCATAGGAGCTGATGATCTGTGTCACATCACTGCAAAGTGCCCATGGGAAGAAAATATTCTCTCCTACTTTTTTATTTTTTATAAAAAAAACTTTTCCTCTAGCCTACCGTATACATTAGCACATTGTGGTTGTGGGAAGGGGGTTGGGGTTGGATGGGGTGTGTGGGTTTGGTCACACTTTCTCCCGTTTTCTTATTTTAGCGTCTCTCTCTCTCTCTCTCTCTCTCTCTCTGAGGAAAAAAAAAGTATGCACCACATTATTTAGGCTAGTCACAGCCACCATTTTTTCCCCTCATTACCCCCTCGACCCCTTATCACCACCATTTTCGTTATTTTACGAAGAATTCTCATTAGTTAAAGCCAATATAATTCGATCACCACATGGTTTCAGATATGGTTAATTATGGAGCATATTTGATGAAATTCTTTATACCATAAAAATAGTTCAGTAAGTAGATACAAGGAAATTGAAAAATATTAATATTAAAAATAGTATAGGTAGATAGAGCATAAACTTAAACGATTATTACAAAAAAATAAGTTTTTAGAGGAAATAAAGTCTGGCTCCTCTTGTCTAATTTACCATATAAGGATGTTCGTATTTTCCTGAATGGTCTTAAGCTATTTCTCAGTCAGTATCTTGTGAACCTTCTGAGCGAAGAATCCCAGGATCAATGCCCGGCAAAAAGAAAAATATATAATTGGTGACTATAGGGTTTACCCCTTAAAAGTGATGAATAAAAAAGGGTGTGGTATCGGTTTTAGATATAAATTAATTAATAGTTCGTGTTCTGATACAATCGTTTGGTTTAGAATGTACACTTTAAATAAATATTAATTTCGAAAATTGTTTCACGCTCATTCTTTTCACAATTACACTTCTATATTTTATATAAGGAGAATGGGTGAGAAGAGAACCATTTTAGTTGTGATTATTCAGCGCAAAACAAACTGGATCGGGCACAGCCTTAAGAGGATTTATCTTATGCACGACGTCATATAAGGCAAGGTTGAGGGAAAGAGAAGCGTAGGAATGAGGATGATTCAAATACTAGATGACTTGAAGGAAAGAGAAAAATAATATTTATAATAATATTTAGCACCGCGTCTTACTACCCGTTCGGGTTATACGCTGACAGAGAAAAAATTCTGGCAGATTAAGGAGGTGGCAGAGGACAGGGTGCATTGGAGTTCTAAGTTTGACTGAAAAAAAGGAATGGACCTGTCGTAAGACAGAACACCTAATTATAATATAATACATCTTCTATCATTCATACTCCTTTAGTATAAATATGTTAATAGACAGAACGGGTAACAAGACACTATGACCCATAAAATAAATTAAATGGAAATTAATACAATATTCTGACCCAAATTACACTCAATCAAATCCATGAATTTAAGTCCATCCGGAAAAAATGATTAATTTTATATAATTCTATAGTCAGGTTTATACGATCCAGTTTTATATAAAGCATATTTAATAAAATATTACAAACTTTTTTTGGCAATCATAATTGATAACATCTCACTTTATTAATTGTGCTATTTTGTAAATATTTATACTATCCATCAAACGATATTGTTGCAGTTTGCATCACTTGACGTGTGAATACGTGGAGCCCACTTCGGTGATAGGAGGTCCCTAAGGTGTCATTCGCGTCTATATACTGTACTTACTACCAATGAAGAGATGATTGTGGTTCGAATCCCGGTTGGGTGTAGTAAGGCTTGATTTACTAAATGGTTCTCATTTACCCGTTCAAGCAAGTGCAGGTAAGGTTTCTCTAAATTCAATCTTTTTCATCTCTAACAAATAAGCGTGATTAGTACAAATCAGGGACAGCTCGTAGCTAAAATTATTAAGGGTGCTGCTAACACGGGAAGCAAAACAGTTCATTTTTTACTTCACAGCCGCAAAGCCAACTTTTCCGTTGGTACCATTCAGAATTAAAGCTGCGTATATATTTATTGTTTTTTTTTCCTGGCTGAGATATTAGAATATCAAGTGTTGAACGACCTCTTTTCTTAACTGTAACTTTCTCATGGAGAAATAGCTGTAAACATTTAAGCTGTTGAAGTTCACTTACAATCATATAACTTATTTCTTGGTGATGCAAGGTCATGGTTTAAGTTTTCTGTTAAATAAAAAAACTAAAATAAAATGAATCAAATAAAACAGCTAGAAGCAGAATAATAATCTAATTCTACACTTGATCAAATTCAAGATTATGGTACACGGTTTTTAAGCACAACACAGGCTGAGTAAAGTAAGACTTCCTTCCACCATCACGCTAGAGCTGGCACTGCGAGAGCAACAGTACTCTCTCTACCTGGCAGTCCTGCCTCCCCCCTCCCTCCTATGTGCGCATGCGTACAACAGTCAAACACCACGTCACTGGCATTGTGAAGCGCACAGTTCCATACAAACATTTTGTATATTTTTAACAAACTGGCGGATGGCTACTGAAGTATTAACATTAAGCTTAAGGAATATATATTGTACTACAAACATAAAGAATTAAAGAAAAAAGAACTCATTTTATTAAATGTTATCGATAATATCAAGTGGAAATAAGGGATTCTGCAGTTCCGCAGTGCCTATACACGAGCCACCACAGATGCAAATTCTTTAACCCAAACCGGTTAGTAATATAGGGTGCTTAAATAAAACGTTCAAGTAGATATAACTTTTCTAGTTGTCGGATGAGATTCTTCCTATAAAAATTGGACTGTATTTTCACGCAGGTTAAACCAATCTGATAGCCTGGAATGTCAGGATAAATAGGCTCTCGCACCCGCATTTCTCATCTGGTTATAGAGTAGAGTGAGCCATCCAAACTTGTCAGTCAGAATCCTCGACCACTCAGGCACATAAACGAGCATTACACAAAACAATTTTCCCTTAAAGCACATATCAGTGTTCGCCATGAAATTTTCTCTCCAAAGAAAATAAAATAATAACACGAGAGTACCCACAATACCCCCTGTACAGAGGAAAGCAACCAGGCAAGCTTGCCTGCCGTCCGCACACCTCACGAAGCATGAAACACACACACGACACAAATACCAGCGAACGCGGTGTCTTTCTTTCTGTCCCGCTTCTGCTTGTAATATGTTAAACTGACATCATGACGTCGACGTGTTTTCAGATTTTTTATTTTAGAATTTATTACAACACTGAGACGTAATTTTACGTCGGAAACGTATGTTGGAAACTAAACAGATTAACTCAAGCGTAGGATTAGGGAACTACACAGAATATCATTTCTGAGGGAAATTAATGCTTAGTACTGGAAAATAGATCTGTTATTCTCTAATATTCCTGTGGTCAATATTCCTTAAATAATTATTAATAGGTAGTAAGACGTGGTGCTAAGTATTATTAATATATATGAAAAAATCGGCAATGGTGGTTTGTCAATGTTACCAATAGCTCCTTCTTACCCTAGCACACCACAAGTTCGTGAAGTTGCCCCCTCCCCCACGAGCCCCATTTCCAAATGATTTTATGATTGCAATCGTCAGTTATTTGTATCGGATTGTCCAGCAAGAATTTCAGTTCGTTCCGTTTTGATAGGCCCACAAATGATATGTTTACATTGGGGGTCAACTTCAATGTAGTCTCCCACTCCCCACCTTCAAAAAAATTGACATTTTTTATGGTGGCGATCATTTATTCCTCATCCGCATGCATTTTTGAAAGTCGGGGGAAGGGGTCTTCACGGACGTGCACACCCCCACCCTATATAACTGAAAGCGAGATCTGGCAACAGTTAGCCTAGAAAGAGCAAAGATACATTTTCTTATCTATCTTACCTGCAGTTCCCTCAGAATTGATATTCAGTATTGTTAAAATACTACCCATATCGATGGTCCTAGGGTATAAGTCATTAAGCTCATAAGACACTTTTTTTTATAGAGTAGTGTATAGCTACCCGTTTGGGCTTCACGCCTTTGTACTAATTACTCTAATAGGTTAAGGATGAGTAAAGTTGAATTATAGAGGAGGTGTACCCGCAATCAAGGCGAGGGAGAGTGAAAAAAAATTAAAAAACATTCTATATACACCTTTATTCATTACTACTTAACAAATTAATCTGTTAATATAAAAATTGTTCTTCTTTACATTGGAAAATGACACCTAGGTACGGGAATCGAGCCCAGGACCTTTGACTTAGTTAATAATCTCTTACCAGTGAGCTATCTAGGAGTCGTCCAGACTCCATGGTTTTCCTTGAATCATATTTTAAGGCGGCGTCTGTGATGGATGTGTGTGACGTACGTGAGAGAAGAAAAACCCTTTCTTTTACGGGAGGACAGCTGGATAGATTAGTGGGAAGAGCATTGGCGTACTAGGCCGATAGTCCCAAGCTAGACTCCCGTGTTCAGGTGTCATTTCTCAATTTAATGAATGTAATATTTATATCCGTACATAGAATAAATAACAACGCTCTATCCCTCTATCATAATCATTTTTAACATAAGCAATAAATACTTTGTTTAAAAATGTGTATTATAGATGAGAGCTCTTAGATTTGAAAATCGATGCCCTCACATTCAAAATATAAGCATAAAAGTATTTAGGATCATTCTTATAGTATTACTATATTGAAATTTGACTCTATAAATCCAATATAACAGTTTGGTAGCTTTATACTATCAAAATCTTTATTTTATTAAATAACCCTATTTATATTGTATTCATTTTTCAACACACCATTTGCATATTTATTAATATTCCAGTTTTAATTTAATTTTACATATTATATTGTATATTATAATTGACAACTTTATTATTTCTTCTATCAACATTAATTGACTGGCTATTTATTGTACCGAAAGAAAGCATGCACTGTAATAGGTTGTTGCTATTTTAAACTTTCTTTCTTACTATTTACATTCAAAGTTCTCAATAAAATTTGTTTTCTTCAAATCTCAAATGAAAGAGTTCTGTTTGTGTTAAATAAAATATATACTAGTGTAATCAAACGTGAGGGCATGTGTTATAACGCTACTATAAATTAAAAAAATCTATTAAAATATATGTATTAGTTTAATCAAAGGTAAAGACGTGTTATACATTAACTATATTTGAAATGTATATATATATATAATGTGTATATATAATGTATATATATAATGTATATCTTATATATAAAATTCTCGTGTCACAATGTTCGTTCCCGTACTCCTCCGAAACGGCTTGACCGATTCTCATGAAATCTTGTGAGCATATTGAGTAGGTCTGAGAATCGGCCAACATCTATTTTTCATACCCCTTAGTGATAAGGGTTGTCCACCCTTAACATTTTTCTATAATTTTTAGACATTTTTTTAATATCTTTATATAATTCTTATACCAGTGTGTAACGGGCAGCGTGGGGTGGGGGAGGGGGGTTGTGAAGCTTATATAATT